>CAUYRT010064026.1:0-35477 GCA_963574885.1 Lepilemur ruficaudatus | reverse complement strand
AATTGATGGCACCCAGATGCTAATCAAGTAATGTTTACTCAAATTGATTATCAGCTTGGCTTAGTTAACACACATTTTCTAAGTATCTGCTGAACACATACCAAGCCTTATGTACACATGAAACACAGGGTCATTGGTCTTCCAGTTTACAGAGGATTATAAAGTAAGAAAGTTCTCATTCATTCATTTATTCCAAGGTATTTAAGATGACTTTGCCAATGTATTTGGCAGGAAAATACAATAGTGATGCCTATTTTTCTGGCTTAATGAAGATTACAGAGTTGTAGCAAGGTAGGCATCAATTACATAATGATAACAACAAGTACAAAATCACAACTGTTCTTAGCTTTGGCACATAACAATATGAAAGCTTATAATAATAATAGAGGCATTGGGCTTTATCAGGGATGTTAGGAAAGACCTTCCTGGGTAAATTACACTGGACCACACCTTCCATGGGTTAGTTATGAGTTCAATGGAGGCAACCCACCACTTCTCTTTCCCTCTGCAGAGAAAGGGAAAAGCACAATGGTGCCTTCTGGAGAAGGTCCTTAGGAGGATCACATAGTCCAGGCCCTGGGAGTGATTTTAGGCATATTGGGGCAGGAAATTCTGAGGTCCAAAATAGTGGGGATGCCATCTAATTGAGAGGTTACAGACTCCACCTGGGGCTGTCTCCTGGGCTGGCCCAGTGGACTATGTCTACCATGGCAGGGGCACAGTGGGGCCTCCAAAACATAGGGCCTAGAGCAAGAGCCACATTTGACCAAGTCCAAGGGCAGGATGCAAGGACACTTAGATGAGTTCTGAAGGAAAAGCTTGCATGTGGGACAGAAATACCAAGGAGGTGGGTGGGATCAGGAGAAATAGGAACAGCATGGATCAGCATTTTAGTGAGAAAATACATTCTTCATCGTTAGAAAGCTATCCTGCACTTCAAGTTACTTTTTTATTTTTTTAAATGTCTGAACTATGAATATAAACAATGCAGAAATATGATAACAAATGTGATGAAATGAAGGTGGGCTAAAATTGCTGCATGGTGTAATTTTCACACTAAGCTATTGTCTTAAAATAACTAAATCACATCATTATTAATACACAGAGAGAGAGGTAAAACAAATAAAACACTCTCACCCCCACCAAAAAAATCTTGTTTTTGAAAGAGATGATATATTCTGTATAGCCTACAGCTATCTAATCACTCTGAAACTAGTTCAGCTGAGTGACAGTCACTAAACGTGTCCACAGCCTTTATAAATGACAGAAGCAATTTACCTGTATGTTTCTTGCTTAATTAAACAGTAATCACTGGATGATAATTTAGACCCCCAATATGTATGGGTGTAGGAGAAAGTACAACATGATTTGCTAAACTCTGAGTGTTAATCATATTCAACACGCTAGCTAAATTTCTAGGTTCCAAGGTGCTTAGTGCAGGCCTGCTATTGAATTTGGAAGAAGTTATAGCTCTAAGATATGTATAGATTTACTAATGGGACATGTTAGATCCACAGACATACAGATGATTCAGTATGTAAAAAGTATTTCTTTATGAATTCTGGGATATGTTTTCTCTATAATATTTTTACTTTGGCTCTGAATACTGCAATAGTGGCAATTTGGCTGTGAAATGATTTGCCCAGTTACTATCATTAAGAATAATCATCTTTCATTAAAGAAAAAAGTCTAAGACTTCATAGTGTATTGAACACTTTTAAAATAACACCTTAAAACAAGTCCTTTTTTCACTATCAACTAGACAGAGTTTTAACAGAATGAACTTTTATCTGATTTTCTTTTGAAAATGTGTATGTTCATCAGACATTATTATAAATCCAGTTTAGCAAATTTTGTCATTTAAATAATTTCAGTTACAAATTCCAGTTCCCCCTCTATGTAAATAACCTCAAAATTGCTTGGGAGCAGAAGCTCTCCAAATATGGTCTCAGCCTAGAGGTGATTTTTTTAAGGGAAAGATTTTTTTTTAGTTATATTAACTCTCCAATGTAAAAATCCATGAAACTCAGTGAAAAGAGAATCTGCAAAATTCTTTCATTTTGATAAATCCAAAATGTTGAAACTTTCAAGTTTAAAATTTTCCCTGGGGCACTGTAAGAAAACTGTCAGGAGATAAGTTTGAAAAGAATGTTATAACATTTAGAAGTTATAAATAAATTAAACAACATAGGTCATTGCATAAATGAGCATTAACTATTTCTATCAGGCTTGAAATTTTCATGACCTACATTTCTTCATTTTGTATTATATTATGAGGTCTATATTCATTTCCAGACCTTTTTTTTTTTTTTCCTTGAGAGCTACTAGAGCTGTATGGACAAGAGGTGAAGCAAGGGCAGGTTAATGAGGGTGAGAACGAAGGGCCGTGCTTCTGACACCTTGCATTCACTGCTCACTTCAGCAAAGGGGCCTTCTCCTCCCAGGACTGACAGTCAGGCATCTTGCATTACTCAAAACTGAAGCCACATCGAATAAAGCAAGAAGGAGACATTTAAGGTATGGCAAAGGAGGCCAGCCGTTTGAAGTGTAAAATGTATTTCTCCATCCTAATTTATGATAACAGGGTTGAGGCAGTTTCTAGGTACCAACTCACCAAAAACTGCACTGTTTTTCATATTTTTTCCCTTTATTTTAACTAATATCTTGCTCATGGAATCCATCTGTTTTTACATAGAGTGTTTTGATCTACAAAATTTTTCCATGATATTCTCCTTCAGATTAAATTCTGAATTGACTTTTACAAAAATTTCTTATTAAGAGCCAGGTAACATCCAAATAACTCAAATTGCCATGGGTCCTATGCTTAACTAAAACATTCCAGGGTAAGTACGTCTTTAAGCCAGGAAAGCTATAAAAATAATGATTATATTTATTTTGATCTCTGTGTCCTTCCTTGGGGTGAAAAAGGGCTGGAACATTTTGGGTACATATTTATTGAATGGACAATGAAATGATTATTAGATATTTTCAAGGACAGTAACTAATAAATCCTATGGAAAAGAACAAAACAGAAGCCAAAGCATGCAAAATATAAATGTTCAAAGTTCCCAGATGTCAACTTACTCAAACTTTTTAAATAAGTCATCTGTTAGCACTCCCAGGGTCTGTCTTCCCCTCTGTTCTGACAACTCCCAATTTCATATCACTTGCAAATTCAATTAGTCTGCTCTTTACTCTGTCACATAACCCATCTGACCTCCTCTGTCTTTCTGCTCCATTTCACTCTTCTATCCCCATAGGCTCTCCTAGGAACAGAGGAACACGTTTGTAAGTCCTACCCATCTCTGCTTCCTATTTTCTTTGCTGTGCTCAAAGGAGGAGTGCTATGAGGACAAATAGATACTTAGGTACATTTTGGTACCTGAATAGAAAATCTCCAGAATAAGTTTGTCCCACTTCTTATTCTTACCTAATCTATGTAAAAATTGGATAAATTTGTACATGATTAATAATTTTATGAGAATTTATATGTGCATTTATTATGTATTGTTATCTATAAATGCCACATGAGGAATTTGATGTTACATGACCGTGACCTCAAATTCATATGGTGTATCTCAGTATGCACAGCAAAAATAAATTTGTCTTGGATACTGAGCTACTTGTGTGGTTATAGGCATAAATATTATCGTTAAATAAAAAGTATTCATATGTTGGTGTTGACCTTTTAATTAAATGGAAATGGCCAGAGTCACTCATGTATTGACAGGTATTTACATAGCAAGTAATTATAGGGGAAAAAGATTATTTCGGTTATAAAATCAGAGGGCAAGTCATACAAACTTTAGACACAGAGTTGCCAAGTAATCTGTAAGAACGTGTAATTGCTATGTTTTTAACTGGCATTTACCAAGAAAAACTAAATTCTTAGGCAAGGAATATTGTAACTTGTAATTGAAGGCATTAGCATGATTTTTATTTTCTTAGTGATTAGGAGTCTAAAATCTCTAATAATATTTTCATTCTTACTAATTATGTGAAAGAATTTCAGAGCATCTCAGCACAGCCCTCTTCATGTAAGCACTTTGCTCCATTTTTAGGAAGCTAGGACATTTCAAAGCTGTCTTGGGGGATCATCTCAGCTCATCCTGATTTAAGCTCCAAGGGCAGTACTTCATAGCTTTCAATGCCCTAGAAATAGTGTTTCTTAAAAATTCTTTGTCCAGTATTTAAAAAAGACAATAGTGAAACTATGAAGAAGCATCCCAACAGAATTTTTGATGATTTGATGATTTGATGCATATATTTAAACAAATTATTGTACCTTCATATAAAGATGTTTAGATCTGCGCTCCATAGATTGGATCAAATCTCTGAAGAGAATATTACTCTTCTTTCTTCCCTCCCTCATTGTCTCTAGACTCACCTAAATAGTTACAAATTGTTATTTAGTCATCCTATTCTCTAAATTCTCAACCTCTATGCCAAGGAGGGTACCAATTAGGGTTCATTACTGTGGGTGTGATGATTGAAAAAAAAATTCAAATGACATATTTGTTGCAGTGAATTTGCTCAAGTTACCCCTCAGTTTACTTATGTAATAATGTATGATGGGTCTTGATAGCCTACTGTTAACAGAGAGTTTCAGTGGACTTGAATTCAGGCCACTGTAGGTCTACAATAATTAAATATACTTATCTATCTTATATGTATTTATGTATCTCAAATGACACAGATGCCCCACATTAACTCACATTAAAAGACATAGTTTGTATGTCTTTTCGGCTTCCATGTTGCTGAAATTTGAGAAGAAATGTCAATGGATCTGGGCATCAGATGAAGGTCTGCCTAACTCTGAGTAGAATAAATCAGGAAGCTGAGAAGATACGAATAGTACAAGTGAAAATTAAAAGGAGGCTAAAACTCAAAACATACCTTTTTAAGCTATCACTAAGTGATTACTAAAGTGGGTGTATATATACTTATTTAAATAATGCCAACTTTTACCTGTCATTTGGACAGATAGGAAAAAGAGTTTTTGGTTAGCATAAGTAAAACAAATAATTTTAGCTTAAAGAAAAAGCATGGGTGATGGAAATTCTACAGAGAAAACCTGCTACTGTCAGATTTTGTATCTATTGGCACTTCCAAGGACTATTAAATAATAACAACCACAAGAGATAGAGAAAATGATTTTGAGCACTTGTTATGTTTCAGGCAAATTCAAAGTGCTTCATTTCTTTTCACTCATTAAGCCCTTTATTCAAATGGGAAAAACAAGAAATAGAGATAGAATTCTCAATTCTGGGGACTTTTATATCTATGCTGAACTCCAGCGTGTTTCTGTTTGTAGCAATACTAGCTTCACAGGTACCAATGGCTTAGCTCTTGCAATAGCTTTTTCTTCATTGATTATCTTTACTCTAGAATCCAATTTACAGAAAATAAAGTTTGGTGTTAATCTGGTTACATACACTGAAGAAAGGCTGAGAGAAAGTACGCATTTGGCTGTAAAATGTACACACACAATACATTGTTAGGAGTAAGTGCACCCCCTTTTTTTCCATCTTCTCTTAAACACTCCTCATAAAAGTGGTATTTCTTGGCAAGAGAAACCATTTTTCCTTTATGTCAGAGTCAGTGTTAAGTTCACATTTGTGTTTGCAAGTTCTGTTTCCAACTTTCCACTCTTGTTCTATCCCCCACAGCAAGAAGAAAATCATGGCATTTGCATATTGTACTTATGAAGTAGAGTAGCTGTCTTAGAAAGAAGCACCGTGGGGTTAGAAATCACGAACACACATATTTGTTGTCGCAGAATCCTAATCCGACACATTTGTACTCTACTTTTATATATTTCTCTGCTTTCAATTAAGACGCCTTATTAAATAGCATTCAAACATGTGAAAGCAAAGACAGAGCCTGACAGAATTTCAACAGGTTCTGTGCATTCATACTGTATGTCACCTCTTAATTAGCAACCAAAATGCAATGAACAGATTGTACAGTTTACCATCCTAGCCCAGTTCCTACACTTGCTATTTGTGCGTATACAGCATATTTAAAGAGACCCCCATCTAGAGGGATTTTCGTACTTGCTCCATCCCTGGAACAGAAACACCATCAACTAAATACCACTTCATGGATGCCTTAGCCTGCAGCAGCAGCTGGCATTACCAAGCAGTTGAAAGGACATTTTAATCTCCTGTTTAATGCATTTTTCTCCACCTGGGATAAGAAGCCAAAATTGCTGTTAGCAAAAAATGCCTTAGTCATTAACTGAAAGTGCCTTTTTTAAAAGTGTTCCATTACTCCCCTACTGGGAAATTTCAGACTTTATTAGCATTTTTTGAATTTGTATTAGTAGTACCTGAGTGGTAAAATGGTAAGGGATGAACACTTAGCTATTTTCCACAGATTTTGCTTTTGGGCTCTCCTTGTACAGGAGCGAGAGAGAGAGAGAGAGAGAGAGAGAGAGAGAGAGAGAGAGAGAGAGAAAGGGTCAATATATTGCACTCCTCATCTAGTTTTCCAGTTCTGACGTCCATAGTCAGAGGAAACTTCTTAATTTTCTATTATTCTATTCCTGCAGAAGCACAAAAGAATGGATTTAAGGACTCCCTTTTACCTAAGGGCAACTAAGAGGATATTAAATGTTCTTTAAATGCAAGTCTTATGTACTTAAATCACATGCATGCTGGGCTGGCATTACCTTGCTTTGGTGATCAGACTGCATTGAATTCAGGCTATAAGAAAATAGAAATTCTCCCATTGAAACACATGCTGTTAGCAAATGGGTTGGTCTGTCATTTCGGCAGGAGAGACCTAACATTAAAAATAAAAACCATCCAAACAATGACTTGAATCAAACATAATTTAGGTTGGGATTTGTTCACATTTTTGTTTGTTTCATTTTGTGTCTGCTTAATACCCACTTAAAATTTTAGAAGCCTTCTAAAATATCAGGTAAGCCTGATATAGTTGTGGTTTGCTTTGGTTTGGTTTCTGTAAGAACTGTATTCATTAGTCATGGACTAAAATAAATACATATATAAATGTAATACAGCCATTTGGGTCTCAAATTGAAAATATATTGAAATCTTCTACCGAAATATTAGACCATCTAGGAAAAACTGAGGAAAAAAATAGAAGTTCAAAATACATTTTGATAGTAATGTAGTAAATATTTATTCCTTGCTTTATTATCATATTCAACCGATTGAGCAATATATTGCCATCTTATATAACTGTCCCAGAGACTCTCCTTCTGCCTGCAGTTTTACTTCTGCTATTTCCTGGTTTGGTAACAGAGCAAGCAAACCTCCTTTGATATGCAGCAACTATGGTTACCTTCAAGTATAAGTGAAAATACAGTCCTTTCCTAATAAATGGTAGAGGCAGCAGGAAGAAAGAAAAATACTGGATCTAACAGAAATTAAGTCTAACAGCAAGTCACAAGTTCCCAAGGAGGTGTGTTTTCTGGAGAGTTATAAAATGACTGGGGGCACTGGGCCTGAGTTAGGGAATATGTGGGATATATAATGGGCAGATAAATAATTAGGCATTTTCTAAAATTGCTCTTTATTATTTATATGCTGAGAAATCATGATTAAAATAACATTGAAAGTCACTAAGTAGTGGCTTTCCAGTGGCTCAGCAAAACTATTCCAAACCAATTAGCTGTATCCTTCTTATATCCCTGCATCTAAGCCTGACCAAAAATATAAGCAGCTAAAATGTGGTGGGCAATGGCAAATAGCCAGTTTTGCTAGCTTATTAGAATATATAGGCATGTATGTGGATAGAAAGATAGATAACCTGATTCCATTGAGGTGTTAATCTTCCCAAAGCAGTCCTCTGAGTGATTCATCAACAAATTTGACTGCATCTGTTATGCAATATGGCTTCATTGTGCATTATTCAAAATTGTAATAAAGATTTTTAGAGCATCCAATTATGACTTCTCTTTTATAATTTAATTGAAAAGTTTCCATAGTTAGAAGACCACAAACACATTGTGGCCTTTGAAGTGGAAGTGAATGGAATACTTTTTTACAGAATCCAAATGTACCCTCAAATTCTGTACTCAACTGCACATGGGAGTTGTCTAAGTTTTTAACATATGAATGAATACCTTTCAAAGAAGCATGTAATTTTGAGGAACATTCTTATTATTTTTAAAAATTTCTTTGTCATTCAATGTATATATGAAATATGATAAAAATATTTTAAGAAGATATTTTTTAGAATGTATAGTGTCATATTGGAAAATATTGTATTATAAAATTGATTTTCATATTCCAATAAGTTGTATAGTATATAAAGATAACTTTTAACATTTCCTAGTAGCAAGAGTTCATAATATTTATTTACTTTAACTTCAAAATGTTAAGATGTTGAACAAAATTATATAATGATATATCATATTTGAATTGAAAGACTGAAAGTCTGTCAGCATGTAGATTTTTTCCCTGATGATTAACGATGTTGAACATTTCTTCAGATACCTGTATGTCAGGTTTCTATGCCTTCTTTTGAGAAATGTCTTTTTTTCCTCCTGCTCATTTTTAAAGGGATTATTTATTTTTATTACTGAGTTGTTTGAGTTGCTTATGTATTCTGGATATTGGTTTCTTGTTAGATGAATAGTTTGCAAATATTTTTTCCTATTCAACACATTTTCCTTTCACTCTGTTGATTGTTTCCTTTGTTGTGCAGAGCTTTTTAGTTTAATATAGTCCCATTTGTCTATTTTTGTTTTTGTTTTCTATGCTTTTGTGGTCATAGCCACAAAATCAATGCCTAATACCAGTGTCCTAGGTGTTTTCCCTATGTTTTCTTCTGGTAGCTTTATAGCTTCACATCTTATGCTTAATTAAATCTTTAATCCATCTTGAGTTGATTTTTGTGTATAGTGAGAGATAAGGGTCCAGTTTCATTGCTCTGCATATAGATACCCAATTTTCCTAGCACCATTTATTGCAAAGAGTGTCCTATCTCCAATGTGTGCTTTTGGCAACTTTATTGAAGTCGATTAGCTATAAATAAATGGACTTGTTTCTGGATTCCCTATTCCATTCCATTGGTCTATGTGTCTGCTTTTATACCAGTACCATACTATTTTGGTTACTATAGGCTTGTAATATATTTTTAAGTCAGGGAATGTGATGCCTCCAGCTTTGTTCTTTTTGCTCATGATTGCTGTTGCTATTCAAGCTCTTTTTTGTTTCAATATGAATTTTAGTATTTTTTTCCTAACTGTGTGAAAAATGATGGTATTTTGATAAGGATTGCATTCAATCTGTAGATTGTTTGGGGCAGTATGATCATTTTAACAATATCCTTGGCTGGCAGGTTTTTCTTTCAGCATATTGAATATGTCATCCTACTCTTTCCTGTCTTGTAAGGTTTCTGCTGAGAAGTTCCCTGTTGGTGTGATGGGAGTTCCTGTAGGTGACTAGATGCTTTTCTCTTTCTGTTTTTAGAATGCTTTCTTTGTCTTTGACTTATGACTCTTGACTATGATGTGCTCTGGAGAATAATATTTTACACTGTATTTGTTTGAGGATCTCTGAGTCCCCTCTATTTCAATATCTAAATCTCTTGCTAAAGTTGATAAGTTTTCATCTATTATTTCATTAAATAGGTTTTTAAACGCTTTCATTTTCTTTTCACCTTCTGAGACTCTGAAAATTTGAATATTTTGTCACTTTATGTTTTCCTACATATCACAGAGGTTTGCACATTCTTTTTCTTTTTCTTTTTTCCTGGCTGGGTTATTTCAAAAGATCTGTCTTAAAGTTCTGAAACTCTTGCTTCTGCTTGATGTAGTCTTTTATTGAAGCTTGCAAATGTATTTTACATTTCATGCAATGAATTCTTTAGTTTCAGAATTTCTGTTTGGTTCTTTTTTATATCTGTCTCTTTGGTAAATTTCTAATTCATAGCCTGAATTGTTTTCCTGATTTCTTTGTATTGCTTTCCAGTATTC
This sequence comes from Lepilemur ruficaudatus, assembly GCA_963574885.1. Taxonomy (NCBI): domain Eukaryota; kingdom Metazoa; phylum Chordata; class Mammalia; order Primates; family Lepilemuridae; genus Lepilemur; species Lepilemur ruficaudatus. The sequence goes on along the minus strand of CAUYRT010064026.1, from coordinate 25,525 downwards.
TCTGATATCTCACTGAGCTTCTTTAAATCAGTATTTTGAATTTTTTTCTGAGATTTTAAAAAATGTATTTTTGATTGGGATCTTTTGCTGGAGAATTACTGTTTTCCTTTGGAGGTATCATATTTTCTTGTTGTTTTACATTTCTTGTTTTTTCATATTTCCTATATCCTTTTGTTGTTATCTGTGCATTGAGAGTATCAGTAGCTTCTACCAATTTTTTGAATTGCTGTTGTAGGGGAAATGTTTTTCCTAAAGATGTATCCATGGTGTTCATTGGATAGGGAATTTTGGCTTTGATTTTGGGTACATGCAGTAGTGTAGGCTCTCTATGATTTCTTTGCCTCTAATTAGCATCAGTGGTATCTGTGATTTCCTTACTGGCTTAGGCTGCAGTTATCAGTGGACGTTTTTCTGGGTACTTGAGTACTAGGAAGGCCAGTGTTCAGGACCCCATGGTGGTAATGGTAGATTGAGCATACCTGTTCTTAGACTCTAGGGTGGCATACGCTGGCACTGGTGTCAGGGTGTTCAGGTGAACTAATTCTTGTGCCTCCATGTGTCTTGCTCTGATGTGAGTAGTGACAGCAGTGTGCTGGGTGGGTGGGCGGGCAGGTTCTTGAGCCCCTGGGCAGCTGGCATGTTATGGGTGATGGCAGTAGTAGTAGCAGGATGACCCTCTGGTCCTGACCAGTGAATGTTGGTGTTAGTAGTGGCTGTAAGGGGCTGGGCAGACCAGTCTCCAAGCCCACAGGTGTCTTGTGCAGGTAGGTGCCAGCTGTGGTGGTAGCAACAGGGTAGGCCAACCAAAGGCCTCTAAGAAAAGTGCTAAAATGCCAATGGTGGTGAACTGGCCTGGGAAATTCCCAGTCCCTGGGCTGCATGGTCCAGCATAGGGTGGGGGCAAAGTCAGTCTGAGCAGGCTTGTCTTCAGGCCCCAGATGGTTTGTCTTCAGGCTCCCAGAAGGCACCTGTGGTGGTAGGCAGAAATGGAGCCATTCCCAAGGCCCTGGCAGAATGCTTGGGTAGAGTTAGGCAGTGGTTGCACTGAAGCCCTGTCACAGGGGTGGGCGGGGCCACCTTTGTGATAGCAGCTTAGGACAGCAGGTGGGGAATATGCACCCTGCTTATGCCTCAGCCTTGGTGGTGGCAGCCCGTGCTTCACTCATGCCTCAGCCCTTGTGCTCCTGGGCCCCAGGATGATGTGCACTCTGTTGTGTGTGTGTGGGGGGGGGTGCTCTCAAAATTGTGTTTTGCTCTAGCTGCTTGGGACTTGGAGGGAATATGGGACCCAGTGCAAACTCCTTCCCTGGAGCAATGCCATTGTGCTATCTCCAAGCAGTTCTCTATGTTAGTTTCAGGGCCTATGAGGGTCTAGAGCCTCTCCCATGGCTAGAGTTTCAGGAGTCTATGGTGGGAATGTAGACTGCTGAAGGACTCTCACTTACCTTTTCCCTGCATTAAGGAGTATCTCCTGGTTCCCAGCTGATCCCAGCCTGGCAGGCTGCCTCACTTCCCTCTCTTTATTTTAGGTGTTTCTTATCACTTTTCTATTGAATTCTAATGTTATCTTCTCCCTGATCTATTCGAAGTGTGATTATCTACTATTTTGGTTCTTCTTAGTGGAGGAGGAAAGTAGAAAATGCCTCTATTCAGTCATCTTCAATTTTTAAACTTTTAATTTATTCATGTAAACAAACATTGACATTTGGGGTCTGGACACCCATGGGGACCTGAACGCCATGACACATGAACGTTCATATCAGTCTGTGTGGACTGGAACACTTTGGTGTTTGAGGAACATTGTTTTGTAGAAAACCTTAAGCCGTAGTCAAGGATACACCCAAATATTCAAAACGCTTGAGTGTTCTTCTCTCAAGTGGCCATTCTTTGAGTAGGAGCCATATGCCAGGAACTGTGTTAGAGGCACTACTTGCAGTATGTCTAATCCTCACAACTCAGTAAATAGAATTATAGTAGTTCCCCCCAACTGCAATTTTACTTTGTGTTGTTTCAGTTACCTGTGGTTAACCCTTGCCCTAAAATATTAAATGCAAAATTCCAGAAATAAAAAATTCATACATTTTAAATTTCAAGCCATTCTGAATAGAATGCTGAAACCTCTTACTGTCCTGTGCCTTCCTACTTGGTACCATCCAGGATGTGAATCACTCCTTTATATCCATGCTGTATATGCTATATATGCTATCTGCCACTAGTGACTTAGTAGCCATCTGGGTTATCGGATCAAAAAAACATAGTATATATAGGGTTCAGTCCTATCCATGGTTTTAAACATCCACTGGGGGACTTGGAATGTATCCACTGTGGATCAGGTGGGACTACTATATATCTACATTTGAAGATGAGAAAATTAAGAGTGAACTTACACAACTTTTTAAAGAGCTTCTACCCCAATTCCACTCTACCTTCAGGTGAGATTCTGATACATAATATTTTCCCTCGTCATCTTGATTGTAATCACTGATTCTCTTGATCTGAGTAGCAGCCTACAACTCTCTTCTCAGGTCCCTCATTTTAACATGACAACTTCATTGATATTTTACATCTAATTTTTGACCTTACAACCTGATTCTCATATTCCAGATGCTAATCTCAATGTTTTCATAGCCACTAACGCAAGGTCTTAATCTCTCTGTCCACCATAAATAGGATAATTTTACCCAAATTTGAATCTGCTCGGTCACAGAAACGGCTTTCTCTGAAAGTCACTAATGTAGAGAAAGACATGAGTGTAACATTTAACTAATAATATTGACATTTTTAGAAATCGTAATACAGAGATTATTCTGTTTTTTAATTAAAATATAATTAAAATGAATATAGAAAGAAATGGAAATATTTTTAATCCATATCATGAAGAGTATGGGCATGGAGGGAGGCGAGACTGAGTTTTGATTCTCCCCTAATTACAGTGTGACCTTGGGACAGTCATTTAACCTCTCCAAGAAGATGTTCCTCTTAGAACAGTATTAATAACTAACATTCACATTACTGTGTGGAAAGTCTGAATAAGTTCTGAAGAATAAAGTGAACCACTCTTGATATTACGGCTTTTGTTTTAGAGTGATATTGATTCTCATCAAGAGAAATTCTAATAAACCTGGATCACTGCTCTTCTCAGCCCTACTCCCTTTAGACTTAAAATCTTCAATAATCAGAGACATAAGAGGCCACTGAGAAAAAAAATATTCTCTATAATTCACAGACAATGCCTAGAGCAATATTATTGTGCAAATAGAAGAAACTGATTTAGCCCTTAAAACAGTTTTCTACCAAGCATGGCATAGTAAGCTATAAATCATCGTTGAAGATAAAATAGGGCACTTAACTGAAATGCTTAAAAGAATATTAGAGAAATATCACCTCCACAGTAGCATTGTAAAATTCAGGAAGTAGAATCTGAACTCATAGAAAGCATAGTGGCCAAAGAGGGAAAGTATAGAATTGATGTTTAGTAGAATTTGCAAGCAGTGTAAACATGCTTATTCAATGTAGTATTCATATCTTACGTTATCACTAGGCGCTAGTTACTGCACCCGAACTTCTGCAAAATTAATTCATTTAATCTTGTAAAAGCTTTTGGATTTCAATAACTGAGAGATTATTATTCCAGTTTTAAAGACAAGAAATCTACAAGTTGACATAAGCAACTTGTCTAAAGGTATACAGATGGTAAGTAGCAGTGCTCTTGACCAAATGAGTGAACCCTAACATGTGCCATCCCATGATCTTAACTATGATATTATGTCTCCTCAATTGAGTTGGCCAAATAACTGCCATACTTCTCTAAAATAGACTGTTTATAATGAAGTCTCAAATAAAATTTTCATCACATATATTTGATTTGGACATTAAAGTGATTTCTGTATTCCTCACAAAAATTAATTGTTGTCCATCATCTTAACCTTTCATCACTGATAAGATTTTAAAATCAGAAATTATTTCCATTTTTAGTCCCGAAAAGAAGAGTTTTACTAACACTGCAAAATGCAGCCTTTTGAAATGTTAGATTTACAAAATGTACACAGTATTTTCTAAAAATAAATGATTGCTTTCTAAGTAATGAATTCTGTGAAGAAACATCTAATGTAAAGTATTTATGGAAACATTTGATATCAAAAACCTTGGTGTCAGAAATATCTTGTACCAATGTTATCTATAGATTACCCATTTGATTCTATTCTCTTGGTTTTCTAATCTTTTGAAAAAACAATATGTTTTAATATTTAATGACTATTACAATTAAAGATAAATTTAAAACTGAAGAATTATTTAGTTTAAATTTTTTAATTTCACTTTATTAAGTTTTATTCATTAAATAAAAATAAATAATATTCTGGTTTGGGAGAAAATAGCTAGTATTGGATAAACTTTCACATACTCAAAAAAGATAAAAGGGAAATTAAAATTCAAGATCAAAATCTAATACACATAGCCAAGAAAAACTGTATAGTTAATAGGTACATTTTAGCACTAGAAATAATGGCTTCTATAAATTCAACAGATTTCAATAATTTTGAGAAGTATACCATTCTTGTTTTTTCACACCCCCACTACAGAGAAAGTTGTTAAATTATTATATGAAGCTGTTTTTTTCTCATTTTCTAAATAATTTTACCACAGCAAACGTGTTTTTATCCATCATTCTAAATATTGCTTTCAAGGCAATAGTGCAATACGGTAGTGTTACTCATTAGAGATTGCTTTGTTTTTGAAGAAATTCCCTTTAATGTTCCAGTCACAGAATTAAAAGGGATGGGAAATAGCCCAGCTAAATGAAGGGTTCAAAACAATGCCCCTGTTCAGCATTTGCAGAACCCATTACACTTCCCAAGATGACAGAGTATTTCTGTAGGAAGAGAAGGGAAGGACAAGTTCTGGCTGTCCTGCCTCTTGACAGAGGAAATAAATCACCCTACACACTGGAGGATACCTTTCCAGACTGCATGCTGGGAACTTCATTACACAAGCTGTGCCATGTATTACTATGCATATTGCTGCTGATTGGACATAGACGTGTATCCACAGATTATTTCTATCATTGTTTTACAGAGCAGATTGCCATTTTTCTCCATGGACAGATATAGGCTTCAAAAGGACATGAAGAAAATTATATGGTGTGCCCAAAAGATCTCTCAATCTTTAGCAAAATATGTTCTTGACTAATGATTTGTCTAACTTGTCCTAACCCTATTTTTTGGTGCATAAAACATGATCATATTATTATGATTCGATTTCCACACAGTCTCATTTGATCTGAATGTGATTGCTATCAAACATAAGTCTTATTTGCTCCCATTCTTGGCCTCATTAAGAAGAGGACAAAGTATTTTTCCCATAGAAGAATTTTCAGCACTTTGTTTTTTTTAATTGGTAATCTTTTTGCCTCATTCATAAAACACAAACTTTATTTACTCAGTTTTGCTTATATGCCATGAATGTAGTTTAATCCAATTTGGGCCAGTTGTGATAATGAAAAAAAAATTGCAAAGGAAGAATTATAATCTCCAAGCTAGAAGCAGTGTCATTTTGGAAGTCAACAACATAAAATTAATGAACCAAAGGAGATAAAATTAATGAATATAACTATTAGCAAGCTTCCTGTAGTTTGAGAATGCTAATGTAATTTTAGACATAGAGTCTTCATAATTTAGTTGCTTCTTGGGGAATATTCTGTGGTGAAATGCTTGTACCACTCCTGCTTTGGTTGAATAATATTGTCCATCAAATAATACATGCAGTGTTCTTACCACTATGTGTGATAAATTAAGCATTGTAAAGGTAGAAGGAAATAGTTATTTCCTTGAATTTTAAGTCAAATGAATTTTGTGAGTAAAATGAAATTTCTAAGTCCCAACAATGAAAATCTACCCATGTACCCATGTCAAAAAAAAAAAAAAAAACTAACAAGGGCTTGATATTTGTTATAACAATTAAAAGTTCCTAAATTTTGCTTGTGTGAAATATATTAATAATTTATATTCTATATTTGTTTGCTACTGGACTGGCATAATGCCATTTGTGGCTGTGTTTATAATCTTAAGAGAGACGGTTGCTTTCAAACAGTGTTTCCACTTTGATTAATATTATTTCATCACTCATCAAAGAAATGCCTTTAAAACTTTGTGAGACTCAAAAGATTATCCTCAGAGTAGTGGCTGTCACATAATGCATTTATACAATCCAGTTACTTCTATAAGAGTTAATATTTTTACATTAGAAATATATTTGTAATTTGTTGAATATCAGCAGTATTTTATGTTGATTGGCATTTGGAGTCTGAGTTTATTAGTTTTGGTGATGATTAGTCTGTTTTTCTGTGTGGACCCATTTTCCTTAATTTCCATAAATAAGAAAAAAAATAAGCACAATTCAATTTGGCTTTCTTATTTCAGTTTCTTTTATCATATTCTATGTTAGGGGAAAAGTTGTCAACCAGTTTCTTAGTGAGGGGAAAGCAATAGAGAATAGAGATCTCAAAGTGTTCTAAACATGGATAAATCCCCAGACATTTCATCTGATCTATAACTTGAAAAATCATTGCCATTATTGTTTTTACTTTTATAAATAAACAGGCTTATGTTTTTGCTTGGAATGTAAATGGGTTTTCTCAGTCATAATTCTTAAGTCAATACTTGTAATATATACACAAATATTGTATAATATCTAACATTAATTCAGAAATTTGAACTTTCCCAAATGTATTATCAAAAATTATATTTTAGCTGAAAATCTAATCATATAGGGGTTAAATACTTATTTTTTTTTAAAAAAAGATATTTCTTTCAGTGGTAATATTCATGTGGGGAAATGTGATTTCTTGTCAGCATGTATAAATTAACTTCTTTGTTTTCTCTCCTTTACCCAAATAATGTATTAAAAGCAAACTTTTAAAGATTTGACATCAATGAAGAAATAGAATCATTTGACTAGATATTTTTAATTCCTGCACTGCTTGCAATGTTTAAAATATATATTTTAAATTGTCTATTGGTCAAGTTCTTAGTGAGAATTCTTTCAACTTTTCCCCATTCAGTATGATGCCAGCTGCGGGTTTGTCAAACATGGCTTTTATAAATTTTGTGATATGTTCCTTTAATGTCTAGTTTGTTGAGGGTTTTTGTCATGAAAGGGTGCTAAATTTTGTTGTGTTTTTTCTGCATCTATTTAGATGATCATATGATCTTTGTTTTTGTTTCTGCTTATGTGGTGAATCACGTTTATTAAATTACATACATTGTACTATCCTTGCATCCCTGGGATGAAGCCCTCTTGGTCATGGTGGATTATTTTTTTTGATGTGCTGTTGAATTCGGTTGGCTAGTATTTTATTGAGGACTTTTGCCTCTATATTCATAAGGGATATTGGTCTGTGGTTTTATTTTTTTGTTCTGTCCTTTCCTGGCTTTATTATCAAGGTGATACTGGCTTCTTAGAATGAGTTAGGGAAGATTTCCTCCTTCTTGACATTATAGAATAATTTCTGCAGTATGGGTACCAGCTCTTCTTTGTATGTTTGGTAAAATTTGTGAATCCATTTGGTCTGGGACTTTTTTTTGTTGGAAGATTTTCTTTATTACTGCTTGAACATCATTGCTTATTATTATTCTGTTCAGGAATTCTATTTCTTCCTGAGTGAGTCTTGGGATGTTTTGTGTTTCCAGAAATTTGTCCATTTCCTCTGTGTTTTTGAGTTTATGTGCATCGTAATATTCACAGATGATATTTTGTGTTTCTATGGTATCAGTTGTAATATCTCCTTTTTCATTTCTGATTGAGCTTATTTGGATTCTTTCTCTTCTATTCCTAGTGAATCTAGCAAGACGTCTATCAATTTTGTTTATCTTTTCAAAGAATTAATGTTTTGTTTCATTGATCCTTTGTATTTTTTGTTTGTTTTACATTTCATTTAGTTCTGCTCTGACCTTAGTTATTTCTTTTCTTCTGTTGTCTTTGGGTTTGGTTTGCTCTTCCTTTTCTGGTTCCTTGAGATGCTGTTCTGTTCATCCTGTTGGGCAATAACTTACTGTTTTGTTTTACCTTTTGTGCTATTGTGTTATATGAGCTCTGAGATTTAGTTTTGGGGTGGTTTTACACAGGTGAGTGTCTATTGGGCTGTTCCATGTATAATGTGGTTCTGAGTATGTCCTACAGTGCGGGTCTGGTCTTGACAAATTCTCTCAGTGTTTGCTTGTCTCGAAAACGCTTTATTTCTCCTTCATATACGAAACTTAGTTTTACAGGATACAAAATTCTAGGCTGGCAGTTGTTCTGTTTAAGAAGACTGAAGATGGGGCTCCAATTGCTTTTGGCCTGTAAGGTCTCAATTGAAAAGTCTGCAGTTAGCCTGATGGATTTTCCTTTGTAAGTTACTTGATGTTTTCACCTCACAGTTCTCAGGAGTTCCTCCTTCATGTTGACTTTGGCCAGTCTGATGACTATATGTCTTGGTGATTGCCTCTTTGCAATGAATCTCCCAGGTATGCATTGAGCTTCTTATACCTGGATGTGTAAATCTCTAGCAAGACCAGGAAAGTTTTCCTCAGTTATTCTCTCAGATCGGTTTTCCAATACTTTTAAGTTTTCTTCTTCACCCTCAGGGATGTCTCTGATTCTTACATTTGGCCATTTTATATAATCCTGTATTTTTTGTAGACTTTGTTCATTCCTCTTAATTCTCTGTTCATTATTTTTGACTTAGTTAATTTGAAAGAGTTGTCTTCAAGCACTGAGATTTTTATTTCTGCTTATTCTATTCTATTTTTAAGACTTTCCACTGTGTTTTGTATTTCCTTAAATGAATTTTTCATTTCCATAAATTCTATTTTTTTTTTTTTTTTTTTTTAATATGTCACTCTCTTTAGTGAATTTTTCATTCATTTCCTGAATTGTTTTCCTGGTTTCTTTGAGTTGGTTTTCCATTTTCTCTTGGATTTCATTGAACTTCCTTACAATCTATGTTTGGAATTCTTTACCTGTTATTTCAGTATTTTCATTTTTCTTGGTGTCCATTGCTAGAGAGTTAGTGTGCCCTTTTTCGGGGTGTTCTTTTGCTCTGATTTTTCATACTTTCAGGGTTCTTTCCTTGATTCCTTCTCATCTAGGGCAGCTGTCACTTTTTAATTTTGGATTTTCTTTTGTTTAAATGGGGCTTCTCCACACACACACACACACGCACACACACACTCACACTCATAAGGGTGTGTCTGTGGCATATGCTGGGTAAGAACCTTTGGCTTTGCTTGTGTGTGCTTTGATGGGAGGCTAGGTTCTGGATGGATGCCTTGGTTATAGATGTCCTTAGTGTTGTGGTTTTCTTAGTTGCTAGTTGTTCATAGTCTATAGCAGTGGTCAGCTATGTGTGTGGGTAGATTCCCTGTCTCTCTTTGATGAGGGAGCATGGAGATTTGAAATCTTTTCTCTTTCCCTAGCCCTGTGGTTTTCTTAACAGTGTGAATTGTATTGGCATGCTCAGTTTAATTTCTGAGATAATACATGGTGCTTGTGGGGAAGAATCAACCACACCCTATAAGATTGAGTCAGTAAATGCTGTAAAGGGCTATGCAGACTGACCTTCCTGTTAGTAGGTGGTGCTTGCCTGATGGAACCAGATATAGTGTTGTTTTTGTGACCTGTGACCAGCTCTAGGCCCTCAGGAAAAGTACTCAGATGCCCCAGGTGATGATTGGGACCCTCCAGGTGAGTCCTTATTCTCTCCCATAGCAGAGATGGGTGGGGGAGTGAGGCTGACTGGGGCTGGGTTGGGTGAGCCTGCCCTCAGGCTCCACAAAAGCTGGTAAAGTAGATGTTTTTGGGAGGTCTCCCCTCCTGTGTGGTCTCCTTCTAGCAGGAGCTCAAACTAGCTGAGCTCCCCGACGATGGCCCTGTGGGCTGGGAGCTGTCCTGTCCAGAATCCCGCCCGGGGCTGAGTGTGCAGCTTTCCAGTGTGGGGGAAGAGTGCTGCACAAGTGGGCTGTATCTGGGACCCACACTATGATCTCTTTTCAGTTCTGTCCACATGGACTCCCTTGCCTCCTGAGATTAGTTCACAAATCTCCCCTTGGTGTCCCTGAGTAATACAATAGAGTCCTGGAGGTATGGGATCGAGTTCTGGGCTGTGGGCCTGTCCCCGGGTCCCTCAAGAGTAATTCCCGATCGTGCCAGGGAGTAGCATGCTGGTCCTGAGTTGCCTGTGGGGTATTCAAGCAGATTTGATGTTCCTCTGCTTCGGGGTATGCCCTGCTCTGATGGAGCAGCTGGACAAGCAGCAACAGGGAAGGCCAGTGAATAAGGAACTCACAATCTGAGCACCCCTTAGTCCTCTGCATGTCTTTAAGAGGAAAGGTTCAAGCCCCATTCTCTGTGGAAGCCCCAACAGAGGGGAAGCAGCAGCTCCTGAGAGCCCTGGCTCAAGCGTCTCTTGGCAGTTGTGGGCAGGGGAGGGGAAGGAAAGGAAAGGAGTCTGAATGAAGGATAGCTAGCACTCTGGTTGTCTCTGTTCCTTTTTCTGGAAGGTAGCCTGCCTGGAATGTCTAGGCTCTAGGGTTGTTTAGATCCCCCTGGGCCCACTGTTGGGAAGTGTTTGGGAACGAGCAAGACGAAAACTGAGGGGCTGAAGCCTTCTGGGGAGGAGGACAAAGGCGCACAGTGGGTAGAGAAGCAATATGGCGCCTGCCGTATCTGCTTTGGTCTGTGGTGCCTGGAAGCGACCCCAGGGGGAATGACAGCCTAGTGCTTTGTCTTTAGGAAGCTCCCAGTTCACTGGCTGCAGCAGCTTTTGGGCTCATGAGGGTAGAAAGGCTCTCCAGCAGCTTGGGAGCCTGCTTCCTGCCAGAGATGAGAGAGAGGGAGAAACAAACCTGTCCACTTACCCTTTTCACTGAACTCCAAGCCTCTTGGGGGTTGAGCTCTGCTGATAAAACCTTGCTCCTTCTTGTTCTGCTCCATAATTTCTTCCTGTGGAATCTCTTGTAGGTTCTGGCTCTTTTCTCTTGGAATTACACCTGATCTAGATCGTTTGTTTGTTTTTTCTTTTCATCTGAAACTTTCCTTCTTTGTGAGACGATATTGCAGCTGGTATCTCTGGTCAGCCATCTTCCTGAACTTGTCTATTTGTGTATATTTTTAAAATTAGTATCTCTCAAACTGACCTGTTTGTGGAAACTGAGCATTTCTCCTTTTCCCGGAGGCAGATGTGGTAAGAGTGTCTTGTTTTTTTGAGATCCTAACGAGGGGTCTCTGAAGGTGTCTAAGATCTGCACGGTCACATCTGCTTTTCCAAATTAGCAATTAGAAATATTTTAACTTGCCTTCATTATAGCCAGGTTACTCTTTAAAAAAAAAATGTTTGCAATCATTTAAATTCTCTAAGCTTCTAGCTTAGAATATTGAAGAAACTTTTACATAGAGTAGATAAAGGATGGAGTGAGAATTTCTGATTTGATTACATGTTATTTATTGTGGAAAGAATGCTTTCCCTACAGACTGACTAGGAACAAGATGTTTAAACACAAGCCAGGGTGGAGACCTGTTTGTTTGGTCAGCTTTGTAGGAGCACATTTCCCTACTTAAGATGAGTTTGCCAACTATTTCATCCCCCCCTCCTCCGCCTGATTCTTCAAGTTTCTTTGGAATTTTTACTTAGGGCTCTGTTGGATAAAGGCAGTAATACAGTGCATATGTGGCAATTAGAAAGGCTAAAGGCTGTTTTCTGGAGCAGCATGATTTAATCGTGTCATTATGAATTTATGCTGTGCTCTGTGTGTTTGTGTAAAATGTCTTTTTTCCTTTTCCCCAGTTCCTCTTTGCTCTAGGCTTGTGTATTCACATAACTGGGTGACAGCAGGCCTCCATTTATCTCAGGCAGTGGGAAGGGGCACAGAGATATGAAAGGGTTACTATTCACATTTCCTGTGTAATTCCCTCTGATCTTACTGAGCTGTAATTCCTTGCTTGATGTTAAACATTCCCAGGCTCCTATAACCTTCTGGCCTGCTTGTACTGGCCAAGTTTGTCCCAGGTGATCATGTAGGCGAACCTCCTATTTTTAAGACTAGAAACTGTTCCTTCTTCCATGAGATAGGCCAAATGCTTATTCCTTTGCAGTCTCATAAGAAGTCCCTGTGGTTTAAAACAACAACAGACCAGTAACATTAGTTTTAAAATTAAAATTTAGCTGCAAAGTTAGTTGCCAAATTAATTGTGTAGGTTTTTGAATCTACTCATTTCTGGTTTAGTGAATTTCTGATTGAATGACGTCCTGTTGATCTCTTAAAGATTATATTTTACTTCTAAAAATACATCGAAAAATGCATTTTGATTCTAAAAGGGTAAATTTTGATCTACTGTCTTATTTTTAGGGTAATCAGTAGATTATTTTAAGTTGCCTCAGATATAAAGCTGGTTAGTTAAATCTGCTACATTTTTGCTTCTTTCATAAGTCGATGCAAAAGACATTGTAGTTGAGTAGGGGACCTTTGCTCTGGTTTTAAAAGTATATAGCAGCTCATTTTTATTCCACAATTTTAAATGTATACATTTTTGTGGTTGGCGAGATTTTCTCTTTTTGCCTTTTCCACTAAAGTTTTAAACGAAAATGTTGTGCTGTGAAGCATAAGATTGGGTCAGCTGCTATTTATGAATTGACAGGGACAGGGAGTACCTGTGTTAACACTCGATCTTAGGTAATGAGCTTTTGTTTAGAGATAGCTCTAGGGTAAGCTTAACTCATATTGCTTATAGCACATCTCTGTATCCCCAGTCAGTAACTTGGGGATCTAGAGGTTTGAGGACAGAAATGAAACAATATCTCTTTGAAAGACTTTTTAAGATAGTTTAAGTTTGCTAGTGTTTAGGCAAAGTAAACTATTTGCATTACTCTAAGCAATGAGCTAAAATATTTTTTAGTGTACCTTAACTGTATGTAATATAGTTTTACCTGGAAGTGGATAGATGAATTTTTGGATTGATTCTATTTGAATCTGCTTTAGAGAGCCAACATGAATGGCTGATAGTTCTCATTCGCCTTTTGTTCTCCAGTGCCTAGTGCAGAGCCTGTCACATAGTACATTTTCAATAAATGATTTGTTGAATAAACGGAGACTGCTAAATTACTTTTGTGGGTTCCTGATTGTTCCATATGTGTGTGGTTGTGTGCATGTCTGCAGATGTTACCTTCACCCTTCCTGTTTAGTCTCTAATGATAGATCCTATTCAAAGTCCCTTTGTCATTAGACAGTTAATTCTCCCACAGCATTCTGTGCCTGAGTCCTTAGGTGATCTACACCTGGCTGGCCTAGCCATAACACTGCTCTGTCATAGAAAAAAATTACATTTAGTCATCAGTTTCTTAAGTTAAAGACAGTCTGTTAACATTTCCTAAAACTGATAAGCAAATTCATTGTTGTAATAATAGGAAAACACTTTAATTTTCTCCTAAGCATTAACTGTTCCTAGGAAAAGCACTGAATAGTAATATCAGTCAACAAACACTTATAGAATGCTAGTGTAAACAGCATTGTTTCTTTTATTGTGGGCTCTCCAAAAATGTGTACAACCTTGTTCCTGCCATCTAAAATCTCCTAAACTTCTCAATGAATAGGATATATACATGAGTCAAATTAAACAGCAACTTAAAGTTTATTAAATGTGATTATATGCTAAGTAAGAAACATGAACAAGAATCAAGCAGCTTAGAGTAGGAAGAAATCATTTTTGCTTGAATTAGAAAGTGATGAAAGATTTTGTGGAGGAAGCTTGAATAGGACATTATTACACAAATAGTTGGGGTTTCCATATAAAGGAGTGAGGAAGCCATCTGAAATTTATAAATAAGGGTGACAGTTATCAACTTCCTGTTCCCAGCAACAATGAAGAAACAACAAAATAAAGCTTCAGTGTATGGTAAAGACTTTACTCCATTAGTGACTTGTTTGTTCCTTATTTTCTCCTGAAGTAGAATTTCAGAAAAGCTTCTCCCTAGAACATACAGCAGCTTTTTTTAGCTGCTATAAGGATCACTTCAGTAGGAGATCCTCCCAAATTTTTCACCCAGGAAGACAGCAATAAGATATATTGAAAAGTTATTCATGACTACAGTTTGGTAATAAAGTTCTCATCCAATCTGCATGGCAAGTTTAACAGCACTCACTGCTGAGTTTTGTCTTGATTTGAATTCTAACATATAAGGATATGTTTTCAAATTCACTATTTTGCACATATATAGATAGCTTTAGTCACTAGAGATATATAATTTCATAGCAGTTTTTTATTACCCTCTCAAAGGTTTTTTTACAATAAAGCAATTATTAATATTGCAAATAATTTTAATCATATTTTTGACTTTGTAAAACAAATTTTAAAATGAATAGAATTTATAGTGAGACCCTTTAATTGCATTTACTCATTATAAGCAAACACATTAGTACACTTAATTTAATTTCTTATTTTTTATTATCTTTTTTGAGATGAGGTCTTGCTATTTTGCCTGAACCAGCCTCAAGTTCCTGGGCTCCAGCAATACTCCTACTCAGCCTCCCAAGTAGCTGAGACTATGGGTACATGGCACCACACCTGGTAATGCGTTTAATTTTGAGTCAAACTTCTGTCTCTAGTTTTATTATTATATAGCCAAAGGAAAAACAATGCAGCACAGAAATGAAACCAGTTTTTCCAACACAGCAAAGATAAAGTCTTAAGACAGTCTGCTGACTTTATTTTTTTAGTCTTTTGGCCAGAAGCAAATTTATGTGGCCCTGTGTCTGTTTCTGAATATCCACATTTGTTAAACTGTATCAATTTCTGCCAGTGTGATAATGAAGGGAAAACTGTAACCAGCTTGTTTCCCACCCTATATTTTTGTAAAGATCTAGAGTCTTTCAAGATATTACTAGGTAATCCATGATGAAAGAGTTTGGTGCTCAGCTAATTTTAAGAAAAGTAGGAGCAATCACAATATGTATTAGTATTTTATTTAACCCAGTATTTCCCAAATTTGAGCTTAGAAACACCTACCCCAATCTTCTTCCTTCCTTCCAACTTCCTTCTTTCCTTCCTTTATTTTTTTAAGAACATTAATTAAAATCTTCTGTAGGACAAGTTTCAGGAACTGTCATTATGAAGTTTTCTCTCTCTCTCTCTCATGCACAGATACATTATTTATGTCTGTTGCTTATGTCTGTTTTTCTATTAATCTCTACCTTTTGGGGGGCATAGCTGGGATGCAGAAGGAAAAAGAGTAATTTTTAAGTCTTACTGGTTATTCTGATGTCAATTTTAGTGGGGAAAAGGGTGAAGCTTCTATCTAAAATAAGGTTTGTGATTTATTTCAGGACTTTAAGAGTTCTTACTATCTGTATCTTCTGTAGCCTGTTGTTGTGAACAAGTTGATGTATCATAACAGAAGTTACCTCTGAGGGAAAGAGTAGGGTAGGTTGGAAGTAAAATGAGACCTTTCTCATTTTACTATAAATTTTTCTGTTTTGTATGAATTTTTCCATTAGTGTAAATTCCTTTTGTAACAACGCCAAGAACAAAAAGCAAATTAAAAGACCTAAACTAATTGAAAGAAACTGTATTTTGCAAAAGGATTGCTTATTGCAGACATTTGAAGTATTAAGCTCTGATATTTTAAAACTCACTTTGTTTAGAAAATATCAAAATTTATAAACCATTTTTTTCAGAAACAATCATATCATATAAAGTAAGGTAAATCTGATTAGATAAAATTAATCCTTTTCCCTGTTTCTTGTACATATTTATGTTGTTGCTATTAATACTCTATGCCACCATTCTCAATTTATGTGCTAAATGAGGAACTGTATCTTATTTGTCTCTGTGTCTTTAGCACATAACCTTGCATTGTGCCTGGTAGAATGTCTAGTAGACATTCAGTAAATGTTGATAAAGATGTGAGGGTTGGGGAAACTTAGTGTTACAATCATTCTTCGGGGAATACATTAATGGTTGTCACTTTCAAATCTTAAAAGGAATATGTTCTCTTTGTATTTATTTGTATTTGTCTTGTCTTAGAAAGGATTTAAATTGGTATTCATAAGTATACTTAATACAATAAGTTCAAATAAAATTTAAAATAAATGGATAAAGAAACAAAATTGGAAGACTTTTATCGCAATTTCAAAACTTAAGTCTAGAGTGATAGTAATCAAGACAACATGGAATTGGCATAAGGATAAGCATGTTGAGAGACCAAAAATAAACTCTTAATTTTTGGTCCACTGATTTTTTTTTTTTTTGAAAGAGCTGCTAAGACAATTAAATAGAGAAAGTATTATCTTTTCAACAAATGGTCCTGGGACAATTGGATATCCATATAAAAAATTAACTTTCTCAGAAAAGTCAACCATGTACAAAAATTAACTGAAAATGAATTATGGACCTAAATGTAAGAGCTAAAACTATAACACTTCTAAAAGAAAGCGTAAAGGAAACTTTATGACCTTGGATTAGTTGTTAGATATGATACCAAAAGAACAAGCCATAAGAGAAAAAGTTGAAAAATTTGACTTCATTAAAATTAAAACTTTTGTGCTGCAGAAGACATTAAGAAACTGAAAAGACAAGTTATAGACTGGGAGAAAATATTTTGAAATCATGTGTGATAAACGACTTGTATCCAGAACTATATGTAAAGAAGTATATCTCAATAATAAGAAGCCAAACAACCCAATTGAAAGATAAGCAAAAGGATTGAATAGAATGACACTTCATTCGAAAGGGCATAAGAGTGACTAATAAGCATATGAAAATGTGTTCAGCATCATTAGTCATAAGGAAAATGCACATTAAAAACACAGTGAGATAACACTCCACACCCACTAGGATGGCTATATTCAAAAACATAGTATGGTGTCTAGGATGTGGAGAAACAGGGACTCTCATACATTGTTAGTAGGAATGTAAATTGATACAGCCACTTTAGAAAATAGTTTGGCCATTTCTTTTAAAGTTAAACCAACTTACCGTATTTATTAGTCAGGGTTCTCCAGAGAAATAGAACTATTTGGATGTGTGTGTAGATACAAGAAGAAGTTTATTTTAAGGAATTGTCTCATTCAATTGTGGCGGCTTGGTGAATCTGATGGGAGAGGTCAGTAGGCTGGAGACTCGGGAAAGAGTTGCAATTCAAGTTCAAAGGCTGTTAGCTAGAAAACCAGCAAGAGCTGATGGTACAGTTGAAGTGTGAAGGCAGTCTATTGAGGAATTGTCCTTTGCTTAGGGAGGTCAGGCTTTTGTTCTAGTCACACCTTCAATTCATTGGTGGAAGCGCACCCATGTAATAGAAGACAGTCCGTTTCACTTAAAGTTTACCAATCTAAAGGTAGATCTCATAGAAAAATACCCTCACATAAACATCCAGAAATACTTAGGTATTTGACAAAATCTCTAGGCACTGTGGTCCAGCCAAGGTGACATATAAATTTAGCCATTGCACCATGTATTGTGGCAATTCCACTTCTGAGACGCTATCCAACAGAAATGAAAATATATGTTCACATAAATACTTGTATGTAGTTCTTGGCAACATTATTCATAATAGACAAAAACAAAACAAATAATCCAAATGTCCATCACCTGGTAAATAGATAAACTAAATATGTTATGTACATATATTAGAATATTATTCAGCAATGAAAAAGGAAGATAATACTGAAACATGCTGCAACATGGATTACCCTAAAAAATATTGGCTAAGTGAAAGAAGCCAGAAGACTACTTATTATATGATTCCACTTACATGAAATACCTACAAAAAGGAAACTATTAGAAAGGAAATCAGAGGAGGTCTAAGGGTAGGAGCAAGAATTTAGTCATATGAACTCAAGGGAATTTTGAGGGATGGTGAAAATGTTCTAAAACTGGATTGTAGTAATGATTGTACACCTCTGTAAATGTACAAAAACTGTCCATTTAACAATGATGAATTTTATGGCATGTAAATTATAACTCGATGCTGTAAAAAAAGTGATAAAAATGGGACAAATACAGTAAGGATAGGACACACACTGCATCTTGTAAAAGCTTCTATATGTCACTTGAGGTAGATCACAAATTTGCTCTAAACTCTCTAAAGACACCTCTCATGAGATGAAATGTGTTTTTTTGAAATGCTGATCAAAATTTATCAGCATTTTAGGAGAGGCCTAATAATTATTATTCAAAGAAAAATGCATTTTTTTAGTCATAGTGCTGTGTAATAAACTGTCCTTAACAGCATCCTCAAAGTAAATAACTAAAGACTCTTCTGCAGACCTATTTCTTAAGCCTCTCTTCAAAATAGAGTGGCTTAACATCAGTGCACTTTAAGAAATACTGCCCTGCTGTGGGAGGAAAGCAGCAAAAGTACAAGGCCAGGAATACTGCTCTTTGGTGGTAGGACTTAATCCACCAGAGAGAGACTTACAGAATAAGGAATGGCTTGATTAAGTAGCCATCAGGCTGTCCTGCGGAAGCTTCTGGTAAAAACTGAGTAGTAGTAAGTTTAGTGTTTTACTCTCTGGCAAGTACCTGGAATGTAGTTACTCTCAGTTACAGATTAAATATGAAGCCAATTTTAAGAGTCAGCAAGGTTGGGGGTAGAATTGGCATCCTCTTAGGAAAAATGAGGAGCCTGAAGCAGAAAAGTATTTGAACAGAATATAACCACTTCTGAATGGAAATATGTGCTGGTGAGGTTATGGTTCTCCCTGAGAAATAATTTTGGCTATTCTCCAGTGTATAGATTAAGGCATCATTTAGGCTCTAAGGACAGTAGAACATGGCTATAGAGATTAGCTTAGAATAATGTGTTTTTCATTGTTTATAAATTTTCACAAGTGATACATGCTTGTCGTAAGACATTTCTGAATATTCAACATATATGTTGAGTACAGAATATGTAAAATAAAAATCAAAGTTGTCTTTTTTTTCTCTAGTTGCTTAGCCCATTTTCCTATTAATGTATATTTAAGTTGTTTTCAGTTTTTAGCTGTTATAAAACTTCAGTAAACCTATTGGTACCTGGCAAACCTTTATTTTAAAAAAGGGTATCAGTGTCTTCAAGATGGCAGAATAGGAGGTAACCTATTAATATTATCTCCATTACACAAATTCTGCACCCATCCACAGACAGAAGTCTCTCTGCAGGAGCGTTGGGATTCAGGAATGAGGTGTGAAACCCCGCTAGAGCCCAAGAACTAGGAAAGTCATTTTAAGAGTGCAGATCAGCACCCAGGTGGCAGATCCACCGATTGGGCTCCCACGTTCAAGCGTGGAAATGGACCCATTTGCCAGGGGCTTGGCTACAGCCCAGTTTGGCCTTAAGCTTACAACCAAAACCATCTACCAAATGGTTTAGGAGGAATCACACACACTAGTGCCCCATGGAAAGGTTCATCTGCCTGCTAACATCAGGCTTGGCAGTAAATCTGAAAGTTGCCCTGTGGCTTGGCTCCAGCCCCACTCAGCTGAGATCCAAGTTCAAAACTGCTTACACAGGGACCCAGGGGAGACTCATATGTATCTCTCAGCTCCAGAGGCTTAGCCCCCATGATGGGCTTGCTAACTATCATCTCATAGCAAATCCCAAAAGGGCACACTCTCAGCTGGCATGTCCTGCTACATGCGGCTGATGAACCATCCTGTCTCTGCAGGGGGAGATGCACACCCATCTGAGCCAACAAGATGGGCTCACAAGCCACTGTCCTACAGCAGATCCCAAAGGGTTCCCAGTGTCAACTCCAGCCCATCCTGTTGCAGTCAGGGAAGGAACCAGTCTGTGCATGGACCTGCTGGGAGATATGTGCCTGTCTGAGCCAACAAGATTGGCTCACCAGACACTGTCTCACAGTAGATAACAAGAGGGTCCAGTCTCAGCTCCAACCAGCCTCTCCTTCTGTAGTTAAGGAACTGTCTTGCCTCTCCAGGTACATGCTGAGAGACATGTGCCCATAATGAGCCAATGTGATGGGCTTGCTAGCCACTGTCCCACAGTGGATTGAGAAGGGGTCCAATCTCAGCTCCAGCACTCTCACTGCAGTTGGGAATCTACCCTAGCAGGAACCTGCTAGGAGGCATGCCTGTCTGGGTCACCAGGACTGACTTCCAGGCTTAGATCCCGGGCCAGCTTTCCCACATAGTCCAGGTATTCTCCTTGTGTCTTCCCGAGGTCCATTTGGGCCAAATAGCTTTGCCAATTTCAGAGTCCTCACAAGACTCAGAGCAAACCAAGGCTTCAAGAGTGCCCTCTAGTGCTGATGGCTGTAGTGGTTTTGGGCTCATGGACCGCAACAGTCAGTCTGCTTAGAGATGCTGTAAGGCCCGCTGAGGGAGGACAGGCACAAACAAACCTAGACTGTGAAGACTAGAAAAAATAATCCCTCAATATGCAGATGTAATTGCACATACACAAGCATCAAGGACATTTAGGGAAATATAACCACCAAATGGACAAAATAAGACACCAGAGACCAATACTGAAGTGAAGGAGATGTGTAATCTCTCAGAGAATTCAAAGTAGCTATTTTAAGTTTGCTCAGCAAACTTAATAAAATACAGAGAAATGATTTGGAAGTTTTTGAGAAAAACTTAAGATATTGAAATATTAAAAAAAAAAAACAAATCCTAGCACTGAAAAATATGAACAAAATGAAAAATTCAATAGAGAGCATCAATAGCAGAATTGATTAAACTGAAGAAAGAATCACTCAGCTTGAAGACAGGCTATTTGAAAATATATTGTCAAAGGAGGAAAAAGAATTAAGAGGATTGGAGAAAGCTTACAGGATCTATGGGATAACATCAAAAGAGCAAATATTTGGGTTATTGGAAGTTGAGAAAGGTGCAAAAGAGTAGAATACTTATTCAAAGAAATTACAACAGAAAACTTTTCAAACCTGGGGAAAGATATAAATATCCAGGTAGAAGAATGTCAAAGGTAACTCATCATATTCAACCCAAGAATACCCTAAGATATAACCAAACTCTCAAAAGTCAAAGAGCATTCTGAAAGCAGTGATAGTAGAGAAGCAAATAACATATAAAGGTTATATACAGTATGCCAGGCAGCAGACTTCTAAGCACAAACCTTGCAGGCCAGGAGGGAGTGGAACAATTTATTCAAAGTGCTGAAGGAATAAAAACTTCCAAATAAGAATACTTCACCCAACAAAGATATCCTTCAGAAATGAAGGAAAGATAAAGAATTTCACAGACAAAATCTGACGGAATTCATTGCTACCAGACTTCTGCTACAAGACATGCTAAAGGAAATTCTTCAACCCAAAAGAAAAGGATACTAATGTGATTGTTACTCTAATATTGTAATCGTGGTGTAAAAACTACTTATATCTTTAGAATAAAGACTGAAAGACAAAGCTATTAAAAATAACTACAAAATTTATTAAGAGATAGATAATATAATGTAAATTGTGACATCAAAAATTCAAAATGTTGGGCCAGAATGGAGTTAAAGTGTATGGTTTTATTGGGTTTCTTTTCTATAGAGTGTTTTTTTCTAAGCCTCATGGTAACCAGAAAGCAAAAACATATAATAGATACTCTAAAAATCAAAAGCAAGGAAACAAAACATACAACTGGAGAAAAATCACTTAAAGGAGGACTTTAGAGAAAGAAAGGATCTACAAAACTACTAAAAACAATTAACAAAATGACAGTAGTAAGCCCTTACCTGTCAATAATAGCCTTTAATGTAAATGTGTTAAATTCTCTACATATACCACAGAAAGTGGCTGAATGAATTTTTTTAAAAAGACCCAAGTGTATCCTGCCTACAGGAGACTCACTTCACCTGTAAGAACACACATAGATTGAAAGTGAAGGGATGGGAAAGATACTCTGTGCAAATGAAAACTGACAATGAGCAGGAGTAGCTATACTTACATCAGGTAAAATAGACTTTAAGCCAAAAACTGTACAAAGGGAAAAAAAAGCCATTGTGTAATGATAAAGTGGTCAATACAATATGAGGATATAACAGTTATATATGCACCCAACATGGAGCTGCTAAATATATAACACAAACATTAAAGAACTAGTGGAAGAGATAGACTGTAATATAATAATATTAGGGGACTTCAACACCTTAGTTTCACTAATTGATCAGCTAGATAGAAAATCAACAAAGAAAGATCATAGTTAAACCACACTCTAGACCAAATGGACCTAACAAACATTTATAGAACATTCCATCCAACATCCACAGAATACATATTCTTCTCAATAGTACGTGCAGTGTGTTCTCCAGGATAGATAATTTTTAGGCCACAAAACAAGTCTTAAAAAATTTAAAATCAAAATCACATATTTTCATTTAATCATATCTTTTATAACCATAATACTATAAAACTAGAAATCTGGAGGAACTTTAGAAACTTTACAAATACATGGAAATTAAGCAAAGTGCTTCTGAACAACTAATAGGTCAATGAAGAAATTAAAAAGGAAATTTAAAAATTTGTTGCAACAAATGAAAATGGAAACACAACATACTAAAACGTATTGGATACAACAAAAGCAGTTCTAATAGGGTAGCTTATAGAATGAATACCTACATCAGTAAAGTAGAAAGATCTCCAACAATCTAACACTGTACCTCAGAAAACTAGAAAAACAACAAACTAAACCCAGTAGTTGTAGAAGAAAAGAATAAAAATCAGAACAGAAATAGATGAAATAGAGACTAAAAATACAAAGATCAACTAAATGAAGATTATTTTTTTTTGTTTTTAGGAGAGTCCCACTCTGTTGCCCAGGCTGGGGTGCAGTGGTATGATCATAGCTCACTGAATCCTCGAACTCCTGGGCTGAAGTGATCTTCCTGCCTCAGCCTCCTGAGTAGCTAGGGTTACAAGTACATGCTACTACACCCAGCTTATTTTTTAGTTTTTTTGTAATGATGGGGTTTTGCTATGTTGCTGTTCTCGAACTCCTGGCCTCAAGCAATCCTCCCACCTTGGCCTCCCAAATTGCCAGGATTACAGGTGTGAGCCACTGTACCAAATCAAGCTTTGATTTTTTGAAAAGATAAACAAAATTGACAAACCTTTAGATCAAAAAAATAGAGACAACTCAAATAAAATCAGAAGAAAGGGAGACATTACAACCAAAACCACAGAAATACAAAGGACATTAAAGACTATTAAAAATATTTATATATCGACAAATTAGAAAACTTAGAAGAAATGGGTAAATTTCTTGACACATATAATCTGTCAAGACTGAATCATGAAGAAATAGAAAACCTGAGCATACCAATAATGAGTAATGATATTTGAATCAGTAATAAAATTCTTCCATTGAAGAAAAGCCCAGACCATAATAGCTTCACTGCTAAATTCTACCAAACATTTAAAGAAGAAATAATACCAGTTGTTTTCAAACAATTCCAAAAAATTGAAGTGGAGGGAATTCTTCCTGACTCATTCTACAAGGCCAGTATTACCCACATACCAAAACCAGGTACACAACATAAAAAGAAAACTACAGGCTAATATCTCTGATGAACATATATGTAAAAATCCTCAACAGAATACTAGCAAACTGACTCCAGGGGCCCATGAAAAAGATCATTCACCATGATTAAGTGGGATTCAGCTCAGGAATGGAAGTATGATTTAACTGATACGCAAATCAGTAAATGTGATAATCACATCAATGGAATGAAGGGCAAAACCCATACCGTCTTAATAGATGTGAGAAAAGCATTTGATGAAATTCAACATCATTTCATTGTAAAAGCCCTAAACAAATTAGGTATAGAAGGAATTTACTTTAACACAATAAAGACCATATATGTCAAACCCACAGCTGACATCATACTGAATGGGAAAAAGTTTAAAGCTTTTCTTCTAAAACCTGGAGCAAGATAAATATGCCTACTTTTGCCACTTCAATATAGTGCTGGAAGTCCCAGCCAGAGCAATCAGGCAAGAGAAAGAAATAAAGGGAATCCAAATTGGAAATGAGGAAGTCAAATTGTCCCTGTTTGCAGATGACATGATCTTATATATCAAAAACCCAAGTTTCCACCAAAAACTGTTAGAACATCAGTAAATTTCCAGGATACAAAATCGGTAGCATTTTTATATACCAACAGCTAACCAAAAAAGAAGTTAAGAAAGCAATCCTATTTACAGAAGCTTCAAAAAATACCTAGGAATAAATTTAAGCAAGGAGATGAAAGACCTGTACCATGAAAACTATAAAACATTGATGGAAGAAATTGAAGAGGACAAAAATAAATGAAAAGATTTTCCATGGTCATAGATTGCAAGAATTAAATTTGTTCAAGTGTTTGTATTACTCAAAGCAATTTACAGATTCAATGTAATTGCTATCAAAATGCCAATAACATTTTTCACAGAAATAAAACCACTATCCTAGCATTTGTATTTGACCACAAAAAACCCTGAATAACCAAAGAAGTCTTGAGCAAAAAGAACAAAGCTGGTGGCATCACACTACCTGAGTTCAAATTATACTACAAAGCAATAGTCAATAAAACAGCATTGTACCTACATCAAAATATACACACAGACCAATAGAATAGATCAGAGAACCCAGGAATAAATCCACAAATTTACATCCAACTGATTTTTGATGAACATATCAAGAAGACATATTGGAGAAAGGACAGTCTCTTCAGTAAATGGTGCTAGGAAAACTGGATATTCACAGGCAGAAAATGAAACTAGACCCCTGTCTCTTACCACTTACCAACATCAACTCAAAATCAATTAAAAACTTAAGCATAAGACCTGAAACTATGAAACTACTAGAAGAAAACATATGAGAAATGTTTCATAACATTGGTCTGGACGAGGGTTTTTTGGATAAGACCTCTACAGCACAGGAAACAAAAGCAACGTAGACAAATGGGATCACATCAAACTAAAAAGCTCCTGTACAACAAAGAGACAATTAACAGACTGAAGAGACAACCTGTTGAATGGGAGAAAATATTTACTCACTGTGTATCTGAAAAGGGATTAATAACAGGAATAGCAAGGAACCCAAACAACTCAATAATAAAAACAGAAAACAAAAGGAAAATCTGATTTAAAAATGGGCAAAAGATCTGAATAGACATTTCTCAAAAGAAGACATACAAATGGCCAGTGACCAACAGGTATATGAAACAGCGCTCCATGTCAGTAATCATCAGGGAAATGCAAATCAAAACCACAGTGAGAAATCACCTCACGTCTGAATGGTTATTATCAAAAGATGAAAAATAAATGCTAGACAGAATGTGGAGAATGGGAAGCTCATATATGTACTGTCGGTGGGATTGTAAATTATGACAGAAATTACAGAAAGCAGTATGGAGGTTCTTCAAAATACTAGAAATAGAACTACCATATGATTCAGCAATTTTACTCTGGGTATATATATCCAAAATAAGTGAAATTAGCATGTTGAGATATGTGTCCACCCATGTTTCTTGCAGCTCTTTGCACAATAGCTAAGATACGGAATCAACCTGAGT
>CAUYRT010064021.1:0-21455 GCA_963574885.1 Lepilemur ruficaudatus | reverse complement strand
CTCGCATGGCGTGGTTTTGTTGGGTGGTTTCTGCGCCCCGGTGCACGTTAAACATTGGGCAGCGGAAGGTTTTGCGCCCCAAAAAAAAAAAAAAAAAAAAAAAAAAAAAAAACTCTTGCTACAGGCATGAACAAAATTTCTCACTGGGACACAAACTTCAAAGAGATTACCTATGTGGAAAGATTCTTTTATTATTATTTTTTGCTTTTCCATACAGTTTGAAAGTTTTTACTATGTCGATACTGTTTTCGAAAATGTTAGCAGGTTTTATTCTAGATAGGAGTTAATGAGCAATCTTCATTTCCTTCCTCATTCTTTTCGATACTTGAAAAAAACAACTAGTTAAAAGTAATCATTTTCTAAGTGGTCAAAAATGGCTTCAATAACCACTAGGTTTACTTTGAGAAGAAGAAAACTGATTATTAATATTATGATTAAGTTTAACTAAACAGAAGACTTGAAAGGTACATCACCCTTAATTTGTTGAATTATCTGCCTTACGAGAACATTCAAGTTGACAATGCCAGACTAAGAACGCCATTACCATTGTTGCTTTTAATTCACCAGGTATGACGTTTCCTATTCAAATAATGAGAAGAAAGTTTAATTCTTGGCAACTGATTATCATGAGATAATAATCTCTAATCCAAAGTACTCCCCCCCTTCCAGAGGTAATCATTAAAAACCATCTGGAAAGAGACTAAAACCTTCCAGATACCAGCTTTGCGACAGCATCGATGGCCTCTGGAAGAACAACTCAGAATACTTCCCTTTGCTGGGGAAAGAGAAACACAGAGGATGTCTCATGGGTGGAACCAGAATGGAAATCAGGCCTATTTCTGCTACTACTTTAATTCTTTATTTTAAAATCTAGAGCATAGTTCTTTTGGCAAGATAGAAGTCTTCTGGATTCTGCACACCAATACAATTAGAGAAAAATAATTTTGGGGACTAACACGGGGTTGTCATCTTTTCCTTTTGCCAAGAAAGAACATTAAAAAGTACTACCAGCATCTGCCAACATTAGCGGTTTATAAAAAGAGAAGTTCTGTTAGCAACAGAGTAGGAATTGTAGGAAAGAGTCTGAGAATAAAGCTGAGTTGAATAAATACACCTTAATAATAGTGCCTTGGTCTAGGATTTCTTTTCTTCATCAAAATCTGCGAGAAAAAAACCACTGCTTACCTGATGCTGATTTCCCGGTCATCGGGGTGGGCAGGTTTGGTTCACGAGGTGCTGGGCCCCCTTGGGAATTCTTATCCCACAGATTCACATTCTTGTAGTTATAACTGTTAGGGTCTCCCCACGCTGAAGTGCCATCATCAATGTCCATTTTTCGACTAATTGACTGTGGGGATGGCTCTTCCCAACCACTGGGTTCCTCATCCTTAGGGGTTGTGGGCTGTGGCCCGCTGCTCCAGTTGGAATTGGAAGGGCGAACGTTGCCTGGAGGTGGTGGGGGTGGGCCTCCCCATGAGCCAGAAGCCTCTGGCTGTGGTGGCTGTGGTGGCTGCGGCTGCGGCTGCTGTTGGTGTTGTTTATTCCAGGAACTGGGCTGTCTGCCTGTCTCATTCCATGCCGGCGACCTTTTGCAGTCTTCCCACCCACCTTTTGAAGCTAGGCTTGCATTCCCACCATTACCCCAAGTTCCGATTTCGTTCTGTCCTCCTTCACCCCACCCAGACACAGGTTTACTTGCAGAACCTTCCCAACTGCTGTTTTTCGCTTGATCAACTTCCTCTCCCCAACCATTCTTTCCAGAAGTCCATCCTTGATTGGGCTGGCGTCCACCTCCCCACCCCTGTTCCTTGCTGGGGTTCTCATTCCAAGAGGAAGATGTCTTTTCATCTGGTCGTCCTCCTCCCCAGTTGGAAGAGTTGTTGTTCTTATAGTCATTCCAGCTTCCTGTGTTCTTGGGGTCTTTCCACTCTGTAGAGGCTGAGAGCTCCCCCCATCCAGACTTCATTTGATTGCTTTGGCTGGGTGCGTCTCCCCAGCCCCCTGAGTTCTTGGTCTGTGTGGCAGCGCTCTCCCACCCCTCAGTTCCTTTGTCAGATTTCCCCTCAGGCCTTGGCACCTCTTCAATATCCCACACCGTGTCCTGCTTGATTTGAGTTTGGCCCCAGCCAGTGTTCGAGAGCACCCTGGGGTCCAAATCAGTTCGGCTCAAAAGAGTCTGCAAGACAGCCTGACAATCAGGATGTGTGGGCCTATATGACCGACGGCCAGAATTATGACTGTCACTACTTCCTGCCTTGTGGTTGCTTCCAGTGCTTTGACCTCCAACTTCACTTCCTGTGGAGCTGGAAGATCTTCCCCAACAGGGAGCCTGGGCATTGCCTTGGTTTTCAGGGAGGGGGTGGCCCTTTTGATTGTCCCATGCTCCAGTGCTAGAATTTGGTTGGTTTGGACCACTCCATTCTCCAATTTTCAACTCATCAGACCCAGTCGGCTGTTTCCATTCTCCCTGAGAGACCCCAGATGTCATTTTGTTCCCTTCACCCCATTTGTTGTCATTAGAGTCCTGAGGGCCAAAGTTCCAGGACCCACCCGTAGACCTGTTATTGTTGTCCCAAGAGTCATTTTTTGACCCAGTTGATTTCTGAACAGAAGCTCCTTTCCAGGAGTCCTCTCTTTCTTTTCCATTGTTCCCATTGTTTCCAGAATTGCTTTGTCCAGAGACTGTGTCAGTTCCAGAAGGCCCCCTAGCTGCACCCCAAGATCCAACACTCCCAGTCTTTCGATCTCCAGTGCTTTGTGAAGGGGCATCAGTGCTCCTGGAGGTGTTCCCCAAGCCCATTGCAAAGGGCATTCCCTTATTCTCCACGGGGTTTGGTGAACTTAAGTTCAAGGAGTTAGTGTTTCCATTTTTTGGTCCATCAGTGTTATGAATTTGAGCCTGTTCTCTGCCAGAGACAACAAAATTAACACCCGCATTTTCCATCTTTGACTGCTGTTCCCTGGATGTCTGACCTACTGTGCTAACCTGTGCACTGGAATTACTATTATCTGCTTCCAATGCTCCTTTCCTAGAAGTTCCTTCTTGGACCAGTGCTGGCCAGGCAGATGGGTTGCTATTTGGGTTAAAGTTGCTGAAGCCAGAGCCAGGTCCAATTCTATCTTGACCACTCACATTCCTCCAATTTCCTAGTCCATTGTTGCTGTCTGTAGTAGAGTTGGAAGATTGAACAGATTTAGCCTTAGGGTCAGATTTCCAGACCCCAAGATTACATTCGTTCCCAGAACTTGCAGACTGGCACTGGCTCCCTTTTCCTTTGTTACTAGTGGTGCTTCCTGGCAGAGTGCTCTTCTCAGAGCCAGGGTTCGAGGCACTGTTGTTATCGGTGGTGTTTTCGGAAGAAGATTCAGTGTCTTTGCTGGCAATACAAGGCCACTCTTCCATGTCAGACCCGTCTACAATCACCTTGTCCCAGATGTGAATTGGGTTGGGGGAGGTGCCGTTGTTGGAGGAGGCTCCCGGGCCCCAAGTGGAATTTGCATAATTTGAAGCAGCAGCACCTCCAAGGGTTGACTCTGGGAAAGAGATCATTTTATCAATCACAGTTTCACATGCATTTATTACCCATTAAAACCTAGACCTCAGACTGTCTCTAGAAGAGCTGATCACATTTCTCCACAAATCAGCTTTACTACCTAGTTCCTGCATCACAACTGTCTCAGCCATCTTTTTTTCATTGGTCCGATGTCACACTGGCTAAGTCTAACTCCATAACATCTCTCAAAGGTATCTTCTTGCCATTCCTGTTGACAGAGAAGGGCCTTCCTGTATCTTGAGTCAGTGCAACAGGCACTCTAAACTTGCTCTGTATCTCCAACCTACTCTAAACACTCCTGGCAGAACTAATTTTTCTAAAGAATATCTTTGATTCTATCACTGCTGTATGGAGAGCCTCCAACAGTTCCTTAACTCTTTTTTTTTTTTTTGAGACAGAGTCTCACTCTGTCACCTGGGCTAGAGTGTCATGGCATCAGCCTAGCTCACAGCAACCTCAAACTCCTGGGCTCAAGTGATCCTCCTGCCTCAGCCTCCTGAGTAGCTGGGACTACAGGCATGTGTCACCATGCCTGGCTAATTTTTTCTATATATTTTTAGTTGGCCAATTAATTTCTTTCTATTTTTAGTGGAGACAGGGTCTCGCTCTTGCTCAGGCTGGTCTCAAATTCCTGACCTTGAGCGATCCTCCCGCCTCGGCCTCCCAGAGTGCTAGGATTACAGGTGTGAGCCACCGCGCCCAGCCCAACAGTTCCTTAATGCGCAAGAATAAAGCTGAACTCCTTGGTTGGGAGTTTGATCAAGATGCTCCATGAACTGGGACCAATCAACTTTCTGGTCTTATGTTCTACTACTTTCCATGTAGATCCACCCTACTTGACATCCACAACTGTGCCTTCTTGCTCTGGCACCGTTCTATATTGGCACCTACTGTTTTTACCTCCTACAGTCACACAATGAAATTTACTTATCTTTCTGGGCCTAGTTCAAGTGCCATTTCTCCTACGAAGCTGTTTTTGAGCTCATCATCTGAAAACAATTTTTCCCTGTCCAGAGCCATTTTCCTCAGTGCTGCAGTACTGCATTGTTCACATCCTTCCTTCCCCATGTTAGCGCCTTTTAGGTAGAAACCCTGTCTTGCTAACGTTTGAATTCCACGGATCTGCTGAATGACAAATGCCCACTGAGCTGGATGCTGGGCTACACACAAGCACGAATCAGATTTCACAGCCCCAGGGAACTTAATCTGATAAATTAGTCTGGCTCAGCACACTTCTTGGGTGGAATTTCCCATATTTGGTAAGGAAAAAAAATGACATGTTTTTAATGAGATAATTTCTTATAAATTTATTTTAGCTCCTTTAACCAAGTAGCTTAAAATCAATATGAAGTTGAACAACATATCATATAGAGACATATAAAAACGAGAAAGCGTAGAACATAAAACTCCGGATATTTAGGGGCCTCCTTGGCTTTAATGATATAAAGAGGAGACTGACTCACACAGGACCTGCGTCTCCACTCAGGCCTGGCTAGACTCAGCTGCAGAAGTGCCTGGCAGGGCCATCTTCTCACATGCTTCTTTTTGCAACTGGTTACCAGGGCCAGGAAAAAAGAGACACAAGGCCTTTCTTTGTCTGCTCTGGGCCTGGCCTGAAGCCTCGCAGGTAATAAGGCTTATCTCTGCGTGAAGCCTGTGTTACCACTAGATTTCTTTACATCCTTATTACTCTGCACACAGTAAGATGGTGAAAGAATTTTCTAGGCAATTATTTATTCAAACTCAGAACTCAAATAAAGCATCCTACTGGTGACAGCCATCAACCCATCAATTCATTGTCCTTGCTGATGCTTGATCATGTTCAAGCTGTGAATTTTAATAGTGCCTAAAAAGGCATTTTAAGAGATAAATCAAAATCTGTTAACTAAAAATAAAAATAAGATACTTGGAAGTTCTTAGCTGTTAGTTGATTTAGTATTCATCAATTAAAAACTCTCAAAACTTACAGCAGAACCCCTCAGCTAAAGATCTTATGTCCACATACAGTTTTCAATAAGGCTCAAAATCCAGGGCCCTCAAAAGAAATATTGACCTTAACAATTTAATAAAAAAACTATAGAATGGTTTTATTTGGTAACCTCCCAAAAGTCTACATTTTAATCTCAGAAATCATTTTATCTATCCTCCTAGCATTCAGGAAACAGAACGAGCTTCCACAGAAGCTCCACTTGCCATCATGCTCTGAACACACGGTGGAACTACAGGAGGATCAAATTTATAATGCTCTTGTCTGAGAAGGGAAAGAAAGGCCCAAAAAGTGATGACCAACAGCAGCTAAATGAGCCTCTCATGCCCAGAGCACACACTTACATGATGCTAAAACCCAGTTTCCAAGAACTGCCTAAACACATTTCATACTGGGATCTTCTTCCACCTTTTGAATAATCCCAACAGTCTATATAATTCGCAGTTTTCGTGGACTTTCCATCAGGCAATGCTAACAAAGCGCGCTCTCTAAAGCTGCCATGAACTGAAGTCATCACCTCCGATGCCTCACCTGGTGCAGTCCCACTCTCACTCTGCAGCAGCGTTCCTGTCACTTGTGCGTTGTTTGGGTTTGCTCCAGGTGCCGTGCAGGGAGGAGGCCCTGCCCCACCCCCGAGGAGCATGCAGGACGGTGGAGGGGGCTGCCCACGTTTCAGTAACACTTTGTGGTCCTGCTGGCAACGGAATCGCGGCGGCACCTCCCGAGGCATGTAGCGGGCGGCGCTTGGCGGTTGTCCGTTCGGCACTGCCACCCTTTTGGCATTGTTGCCACCATTGACTGGTGGCGATGGAGAGCTGCCAATTGGGCTGGCGGCCGTTGGTTGGCTTAAACTTGGTTTCGTCACTTCGGGCACTGAAAGAGAGAGGTCGGGAACAGTCTTTGAAATGTATGAAATACGTTTTTCTAAAGATTATTTTTTAAAAAGCTTACGTGAGACCAGTAACTCTTCTCCTTTCACTCTACTCCAGAGAGAGACAGTCTTTCCAGATTCTCCCCGATATCTCTAGTTTACTGAAGGTAGGTGGAGGCGGCGGGTAACGGCGACAAGGATTCAAACACAGTAAGATCATGGAATGATACGCCATTAATTAAGGGGGAGAGGGACACAATCATCGTGCATTCCCCTACATCCACAGTGGAATTAATCCCCTGAAGGGCTGCCTCGCAGGGTTAAATGTCTGTGGCAAAGGCCTTGGTAGGGGGTTCAAAGCCTCTTGGCCCAAGGGCTCCCTCCCTTCATCCACATTTCTTTAAAGATCTAGCTCTGAAAGGCCTTTCCTGCAGTTCCTGCACTAGGTGGGCTAAGCACCCTTCATCTGTGCTCCGGAACACGCTGTCTGTGTCTCCCTACCATGGAATTTACCATATCATGTTGAAATTCTGCATTTACAGGACACTCTCCCTCACTGGGTCATGACTCTCTCAGGGCAGGGACCATTTTCCATATTTCTGTTCTTAGTGCCTGGCACAGAGTAGAGCCCAACAGGAAACTGTGGGACTGGAGAATCGCAAAACTCGAATCGTTTTTGTTTCTGCAGCCACCTGGACTCAAAGACTTACAGGGCTCTCTGTGTAAACATTAGAAATGTCATAAATCTTTTTGCTGATGTCAAACAAAAATTGTTTTCCCCAAATCTTTGACATAAAAATTTCAAAATATAGAGACTTTTTCTATTTACTTCAAATAATTTTTTACCTTAATTTTTAAAATGGCAAACAGACAGCATGGGATGGTGCCGGCAACAGTGAAGCACACGTTGCCAGACCTCAGGCCCTCCCCTCTGAGCCCCACAGAGAAGGTTCTCTTGGGTCTGCACCCCCCTTGCTTCATGATACCAAAAGACCACTACCCATTCCATAAAAATCTACACGACAACTTGAGGCTGGAAGTATCACAGAAATAATCATTGAGCTTGACAAGTCAGACAATTCTGAGGCCCAAAGCCCTGCCACCCAGGGTAACGTTAGGGCCAGCCCTGGTGGCAGTACTGCTTTGACTGCTAAAATGATGCTGGGCCAGCATATCGCTCATTTAACTGGCTCCTTTATGAGGAGAGAGATACATCATCAGAAATCAGGGGGCCCGATCTATAGCACCACTGGATGTTAATGAGTACTCCGAGTGACAAGAGAAAAAAGCAGGTGTCTCCCTTCCAGGCGACCCCTATGTTTAATCTTAGCCAGTCACAAGGCAGCACTGGTCCTCCTAGTAAGGAAGGAAAGTCAGAGGATCCAAAATCTGATGAGCAGAATAAAAATGAGACTTAATAAATTAGTCATTATAATGACAAATACCTGGTAAGTGAATGAATAAAGATTATTTAATGATTCATTTTCTGTATGTTTCTGGAGATTCCACAGCATATGGCATTCCCAATCCCCTTTTCTCTTATTAGGAGAATAAGAAGGTGGCAAAGGCTGGGAGGGATTCTTCCCAACTGGTTTTTAGGATCAAAGGAGCTATGTCTCTGTGAGGCTGCCCTTCTGTAAAAGGACTAGGATCTTCATTTGACCTTAGCCAAGGCTGCTACATGCCTTAATTCATTTCCCTAAAAAAAGAATAAGACAAAGGGCAGCCTACAGCACTGGGGGCTGAACACTAGTTTGATTAACTTTATAACATCCAGAGCACTGTTTCAATCAAAGGAATCTGGTGGGCATCACATATTGTGCAGGATTCCTTGCAAAAGCTCCTCAGGGCACTTTCCCACCGTCACATCACATCTCAGAGGTAGAATGGATCACAAATGATAAAGCCGTTATAAAGTGAGAACATGCCACAGTGCTCTGTCCCGGGAGATTAGTCATGCAAAACTCCAAGACATAGTCACAAAAAGCCTGCAATACCATGTTAGTCTTAAGATAACTCTGTTTCAGGACATGAATGAATTCTTATTCTGTTTTTTTAATTACACCTTTCCATGAGTTCAAGAACATCGCGCATTTAAAGGCCAATCAGAATTCTAGGAACTAAATGGAGAGCAACGGTGCTGTTGGCAAAAAGCCTGATCCAATCTGAAACCCCTAGTCCAAATTTAAGACATCAGAATCAGTGTGTGTCCCTTGTCATGCTCCAGAATGTTAGATGATAACAGAGGAGAGAGAAACTATTATTAAGTCTGAATATGTTACTTTTCTGAGTCTTGAGGATTTGCAGGTGGTAGTACAAGTATTTCTAAAGATGATGCCTTTCTAAATAAGGGCATAGTTTCTTATTTTCTAGAGAAAACATCCGTGGCTTAAACATGGTCTCTGTATCACAGAGAAATAAAAACATTGTGAAAAATGCTGGGTATCCTGTTTTCTAATTTCCATTCATTTACTTCTACAAACCATTCATGTATTTTAATCATTGAATCTTCCCCATTTCTATCCCCTTTGTCTCATGTCATTCTCATGTCTTATAGTTTGAACTTCTAATTGCCTCTATATCTGGAAAACTTCAATAAGATACACTTTCTCAGATAAAAGGATTAAGAAACTCCTGAAACAGGTAGGTTTCTGAATTTTTTAAAAGTAGGTTGGGCATCGGGGCTCACGTCTACAGCCCTAATACTTTGGGAGGCTGAGGCAGGAGGATTGCTTAAGGCCAGGACTTCGAGACCTGGGCAAGAGCAAGACCCCATCTCTACAAAAAATAGAAAAATTAGCTGGGCATGGTGGTATGAGCCGGTAGTCCCAGCTACTTATGAGGCTGAGGCAGAAGGACCACTTGAGCCTTGGAGTTCAAGGTTGCAATGAGCTATGATGACGCCACTGCACTCCAGACTGGGTGACAGAGCAAGACTCTGTCTCAAAAAAAAAAAAAAAAAAAAGGAAAAAAAGTATATATTCATGACAAACCCAACAACTATACAGGACCAACACAAACTATTATTTCCTTTAACCATTTCAATGGGACCAAACATAAAAAATTATCTAGAAATGTTTAAAATACAAGCCAGGCCTAGAAAAGATATTGTTTTAGGCTGAAATTTTAAATCTGATGACACGCAATGAATGGCTGATGCACACTGAACAATTTTCAGCAAACTTTAGGCACTGTCTCTATGTTTACCTTCCACTCACTTCTCAACCTCTGGGTTGAAAACAAAAGCAGCACACTGGCTTTTACCCTAAGTCACTAGTGATCTTCACTGCCAGTCCAACGAGCACTCACTGGGCCATTTCTTCTTTGACCTTCTGCAGCTTCTGACACTACCTGTCATTCCCTCCCTCTGTGTTTTTATGAGAGCTGGTCCTGCTAGCTCTTCCTTTCTCTCTCTCTTGCTTGGCTTCTCATACTCCTGATCAGGGTCAGCAAACTTCTTCTGTGAAGGGCCAGACAGAAAATATTTCAGGCTTTACTGGCCATGTTGTCTTTGTCACAACAACTCAACTCTGCACTTCTAGGGCAAAAGCAGTCATAGGTAATGTGCAAATAAGCAAGTGTGGCTGTGTTCCAATAAAACTTCACTTTTATCAGCCAGAAATTTTAAAGTGAAAGAAGAAAAAGAAAAAAAACTTTACTTACAGACAGTAAAACATGACTTTCATATTTTCACATGTCATGAAATATTGGTTTTTTTCCCCAATAATTAAACGATGTAGAAAACATTCTTAGCTCATGGGCAGTACAAAAATAGGTGGTGGGATACAGTAGGCCTGTGGCCACAGTTGGCATCCCCTGCTTTTGACTATCCCCATAATCACAATTGCAGAATGGCAGTTGAATTTGGCCATTGAATTGTGGCTTAAAAAAAAACCAGTGTGGGTCAGGTAAGGTAGCTCATGTTTGTAATCCCAGCATTTTGTGTTATCAGGCTGAGGCAGGAAGCTTGCTTGAGGCCAGGAGTCCAAGACCAGCCTGGGCAACATAGCAAGACCCCATCTTTAAAAAAAAAAGTAAGAAAATCAGCCAGGCATGGTGGCTTGCACCTGTAGTCCCAGCTACTTTGGAGGCTCAGGCGGCAGGACAGACAGCCCAGAAGTTGTAAGCTACAGTGAGCTATGACGACACCACTGCACTCTAGCCTAAGTGACAGAGCGAGACTCTGTCTAAAAAAACAAAGACACAAAAATCAGGGCCCACACCATTCCCTCATTTAAGTTACTTGTATACAAAACTCTCCCATGCTCCCGGCTTTAACCATCACTTACGTGTTAATGTTTCTCAAATCACAATCTCTAACTCAGATCTCTTTCACCCGTCCCTTTCTCCTCAAACTTGTTCCCTAGCTCCCAGGCCCATTTCTCTTCTCTCAAAGAATGAAGCCATCACCCAACCAGCTGCTCGAGTCAGATACCTGGAAGGTATCTTAGACTTCTCGGTGCTCCCACACCCCACCTCATTATCCAACATTAAGTTAAACTAAAGCACCTCTGCAATTC
Organism: Lepilemur ruficaudatus; assembly: GCA_963574885.1. NCBI lineage: Eukaryota > Metazoa > Chordata > Mammalia > Primates > Lepilemuridae > Lepilemur > Lepilemur ruficaudatus. Next base: position 10,523 of record CAUYRT010064021.1, on the reverse strand, counting down.
GTTCCTTAATCTGTACCACCAGTGCTCTTAAGCAGGTTCAAGTCCTCATTACCTGCCATCGATACTACTTTCATGTCCACTTACCTGATCTACATGTCTCATAATCCCTCACATTCATTCACTCTCTTGGAAGCAGTCAGCTCCATCTCTGAACAACTGGTTACCCACAATAGTGTTAGAACACACAGATGTCTCTGCAAGATGTGAGGGGTGCTGTAAGTAGTCTAGTTTATAAATTATTTAGTGGCGGGGGGAACTCCAATGGTAATAAATAAGAATAGACTCAAGGTTACCCTGTACTCACTGTAACATGCCTTCTGGAATAGGCTCAAACAAAAGTAGAGTTGTAGCCAACTTACTGCAAAGACCCATACCTCACATATGCTGATGGGGAAGATGCTGTCCCTCAGCTGTGTCCCAGTGGGGTAAAGGGACAATGTCATGAATAACTGCTTCGGACAACAGTGTCTAAAAACTTTAACTTACACTGAGTTGGAAGCCTTTCCCTGATGCTTTGACTCATCAGTGGTACTTTAGGAGTCAGAATAAGTTTCACTGAACAGAACATACAACAGACAATTACCAAGGAACTATTAAATGTCAGCCACCAGAGCCCTTCAAATTTTTGAAGACAGTTACGTGAGGTTCTGCAGGTGGGAAGCCTTCCCATGGGAGCTACACAACTCCCCACAGGTGTTTAAACCTCCTAAGGTGACAAATTCCTTGAGTGATCTGGCCCAAACCCCGCATGGTCCACGGAGGCTGATCTCTGTTTCTTTCCACAGCAGGTGCCCATTACAGGAACTGTAAATCCCTTCCTGGACACCATATCTCCATTAATGCAGTTAAGGCCATCTTAGTTTTTATAAATCAGTCATTTCATGCTGATAACTCTAATTAAGGCAACCATCACTCTAACATCTTTTTAATAAGGCTAAATTGCTATGTCTGAATTTCCCCATTACACAGTCTACGCAATTGCTTTGAAAACCTAATCTTGTCCTTCATCCCTGTTAAATTTCATCTCCTAAATCTGATCTGTTACACCAATCCCTCAAACTCTTTGGATCCCAAGTCTAATATCCAACAAAGGAGTATGTTAACTTCTACCTTACATATTTATTATTACTTGGTACCTGGGTAGCAAGCCAGCTCTACCCTGTGTCTTCACATAACCTCCACTTGAAATGTCTGTCCTATTCTTCTCTTCAGAATTCTCACCATTTTTTTTAAATGATGGAAGATAAAGAACATATAATAAATCTACTTTTTCTCTGAAATACGGAAAAATCTTACTTTAGTCCTCTGTACAACCAGAAATTCGGCACCAACAGTATTTTCTTTTTTCTTATAGGGTCTGTTGGGGAAAGAGGGGTAGATTCAGAGTTAAAGGGAGATTGCCTGAGGAAGACATCATCTTTGGGGAGAGGAACAGGACTCAGGCACGTCAGCTGAGGGAAGGTAAGATTTGGAGTACTCAGGCAGGCTCTCAGGAGCAAAGATAAAGCTGCAGCCGTAAACCTGGGCCCAAAACTAGAATGATCAAGACCTCCCTGTAGTTACAGTCTAACATACCTCGGGGATAATCTGTATTTTTACTTCCTGTCTAGTCCCTGGTTCTAACAATTAAATCCCTTAGGAAACCTGAAATGGGCTTTCAGCTGCCTTTAGGATTATGTTACTTTGTTTTTTCACTGGGGGGTGGGAGTGGGGAGAGTATGGAGATTGTGAAATTGTATTCCACTCTATGATAGGTATGAGAAAGATCCTAGTTAGATAGAAAATCTGGTAGTGAATTGAAAAGAAAAGTTTGATTTTTAAGACTTTGGCAGAGGAAAGAGAAATGCATTTGAGAACAGATCTGGTACCAAAAAAATTTTTTGGTGAGAAAAAATGCCTAACAGATTTTCAGTTTTCCAACAGAAACACCACTTATCATACACAGTAGCTTGGTTCTATAGCACAACCAATACTTGGCTTCATGAGCACTAGACTTGTGGCCAGGCCTTGGAACCCAACCACCACGTTCCAGAAACCACAGAGCCTGGACTGTCCAGGAAAATGACAATTTTCTCATTTGTTGCCCCCATAAATTATCAAAAAGTCCTATAAATATCAATATTTAAGTGCCCAAACACTTTCCTAGACAGTAGGAAACACTTTCCTAGAAAGTGTTTTCTGTTGGTTCAGAAAATATGGACACTGTATCACTATGAATAATACTATTTCTATGGTAAAGTATAATTTATATTTCAAACAAGTAATTTACAAAGATACTTCCAAAATAGAGCCTACTTCTGGGCTGGGAACTGGGGGAATGTACAGGGTAGAGTATTATTCTCTCTAACCAATTAAGATAATTATAACCAGTAATAGTTTCTCTCAGTTTATTCTATAAATCACTACAAAGCCCCAGATACAGTCTTCTTTGAGACGTCTTTTGATTAGAAATGTATTACAGTAGTGTCTAGTTATCTGAGAATCTGTTTTCCCTACGAAGTTTCCTAAGGAACTCGCACTGTCTTTATTAGTCTTCCATCACTGTGTGACATGCTTTGGCCTGGTAGTCCAACAAAACAAAACAAAAAACAATGAAGAAACCAATCTTTACAGAGCCTGCTGTCAAGCCTTGACCTCTCCATCACCCCTACCCTCCTCCAAGCTGCAGTCACATCTGATTCCCATCGTCCAGAGCAGTGGTTCTCAACCAGGGTCATGTACTGGGGTCACCTGCAGAGCTTTTTAAAATACATCTGCCAGGGCCATGGCCTGGGACTGTGAAGGTTTGGCAGGAGGCCTGGGCTTGTGTGTTTTGACAACTCTATGCCAATGATTCTCTGTCATGCATTCCTAACTGACACACATACTTAGGTGAGCAAGGAGAGGAGCCGCATCAAAGGATGAAGTCTCTCAATCTTAAGGGGAACTGACCCAAAATGTAACCATCACCAGACAAAACTACATGATCAAAATCAATAGGAAAGAAAAAAACAAAAAAAGACATAGACCATTAAGTTGAGAATGCCCCGAGGGACACCTGCGTCTGTTTACAAGACATCACTGTTTTGTAACAGAGTTAACCTACTCAAAATGTATTACCTTTCAAAAGCATACTCCAGGCTCTAGCTGGGAAGAGAGTGTAGATGCAACATTCCGTTTTCAGACTCAGTGTGTGCCATGGGTAAAGTGGTTAACAGCCCTTTGCAGTTCCCCTCTGTAAATTAGGAGCTGGTGGTTTGTTTTTTGTTATTGTTCTAAAAAATTTTTCGGAAAAGGTTCCGTTCGAAATCATGACCCATATAATTTTACAACAAGGTATTTACTCTTTTGTCTCCTAAAAAATTTAAGGCCAATTAGAAACATTAGTACAAGTACTTTTAATTTGTTATTACTGCTCTTCAGGGACTGCAAACAACTCACCTTAATTAACTCTACACCCACTCTCTTTCCACGTGGTTTGGAGGCTGAGTCAGCAAGAGTGTAAAAACTAAACACAAAACGTTCTAATAATTTAAAAAGAAAAAAAAATCTTACCTTTGGTTTTTTGTTCCGTGACCTGCAAAATGAACAGACATCAGTAAATGAGATTTGCTTTCTAATTCAGCATTATAAGACAACTTTTTTTTTTTTTTTGAGACAGAATCTCACTCTGTTGCCTGGGTTAGAGTGCCATGGCATCAGCTTAGCTCACAGCAACCTCAAATTCCTGGGCTCAAGCGATCCTCCTGCCTCAGCCTCCCGAGTAGCTGGGACTACCGGCATGCACCATGATGCCCAGCTAATTTTTTCTTTATGTTTTTAGTTGGCCAATTAATTTCTTTCTATTTTTAGTAGAGACGGGGTCTCGCTCTTGCTCAGGCTGGTTTCGAACTCCTGACCTTGAGCAATCTGCCCGCCTCAGCCTCCCAGAGTGCTAGGATTACAGGCGTGAGCCACCGTGCCTGGCAAGACAACTTTAATTTTGATGACTTAGGTAATCCACGCTGTCAGATACACAGGCATGGCAGAAATCTAGAAAAAGCAGCTGGGAGTCCATTCAGACATCCTTCTAGATTACAGCCATATGTCCAGCCATAATTTACATGACCACCATTAGGAAGAATACTAAAAATTAAAAAAAAAAAAAAAAGAAGTACTTCACTCTCATTACATGATGTGGTCCCTGTACTGTATTTGCCAATTGATTGCTATGACTAGACAAAATCAAATGGATATGGCCCAGAAACTAAATTAGCCATAGAGACAAAAAGATTCCCCTGTGAATATGGACTCAAACACTTAATCCCAAATCTAAAAAGCAAAACTTCCGAGATCCATCATCAGAGGCAACAGATGTCATGGTAGGAAAGCAGGATTCAAAACCAAGCCTTGTCACTTCCTGGCTGTGTGATCTCAGTTTTCTATTATCTGTTGAACAGAGATAATAATAATATATCCCTGAAAAGGGTTGTTGTAAGGATTAAATCAGGTATTCATGCATATCTGCGATTGTTATTAAAGTTTACATATAGCCTGACGTACAGCAATTATGATTGAAATATGTAAATTTTGAACAAATCAAGAGTTCATTGTTAAAAGTATTTCTCTATATAGTAACTAATACATCTGTGGAAGGGATTAACCTAAAAAGTTGGACAGGCTGAATACAGTAATGGGTTTTTAGAGAGTTTGGAAATGATGATTAGAAGCCAAATGGAAAACTGCTTCTGATATTGTTAAGAGGGGAAAATAAAGCAGCGTGTCTAATTATACATGCCCTGTACAAAACCCACAAAGGTCACGCACAAGAAAAACATGCAAAAGGAAATATGCCAAAGTTCCAACAGTGGTTATTTTACATTATTGAGACTCAGGGATGCTTTTGACCCACTTTTCCCAACTGTTAATCTTCTAAAGCATTTTTATATTGGCTATTTGACGTCTGTAATAAAAATATTCATGTAGAAGTTTGATCATTAGTGGCTGGTGATCATACTGGGTTACTGCTATGGGGGTTCACAAAAACATGGTCGTCTTTGGAGGGAAGGTCCTGCAGCTAACCTGCCCCCCTCACAGTGGATCCCAGCACTCTACTGTCGGATTCTCAATCTGAGTTAAACAATCTACGTGCAGGACCTCCTGGAATGCTTCTTACGTTCTTACATGAAAGCACAAGTTAATTCCATTGTAGTGAATTTGTGGAACACAGTGTTGTAAAATGAATGTTTCTCAGTACTAATTGTTACAGAGGTCAATTCTACCAAAAAATATCCTTGTATAATTTTCCTATAACCCCACTTATCCAAGAATGAATGAGTTCTATCGATCCACATACCAATTCCCTAAGGCAATTTAGGTTTTATACAATTGTAAATATTTCTTAGAACGCTGTTTTTGAAAATCAGTTATACAGGAAATCAATGCCTTCCCGCCGTAAGCAACAAACCCACATAATGTCAAATATGTCTTATAATGTGGGTTCTGTTAAAAGAGCTGTCCTTCAGATGGCAAAAAGCTGGATGATCAAAGTATGTATTCTGCCAACACTAAACAATGCTCCCTTAGCAGCATCAGCCTAATGAACGTGAATGGAATCCTTCGTTGACACCTCTCTCGTGAATGGAAATCCAACAGTTTACTCAGTCACGGCTCTAGAAAGAGCAAACTGCCACAGCCACTGAACACAGTGCTAAAAGCTCATGCTTAATTTCTGTGTGGAAGTAATTTTAGTTTTAAATAAAAGTCAATTCTTCAAGAAAATTATGTTGCCATCATTCATTCTTGACCATTCACTTATTAAATACACAGTTTTTAAGTGACTCTTCTGCACCTGGCGCCGCCCTAGTTACTGGCAATATAAATATGAATAAAACCCTGAAACGCACAGTCAGGCTAGTGGTGAAGACAGAGACAAAGAACTGGCCACACAACAGCGCGGTACGCAGCGTGAAAGACGCAGACACACTTAGATGAGGCACCACAAATGTCTGCTGACTGAACGAACGGACGACTGACCACACAACAGAACCTCTGGCACATTCTCTACCATTCTTTTCGTTATAGCACATTTTATGCCTCCTAGTTGAGGCGTTGTCTCTATAATAAGGTTGGAAACCGCTAAGACAATCACATGGTAAGCTTTGTGTTCTTTCCTTAAAACTGCTAAATCAGAATTTAATTCTGAAATTATGCAATGGTTCAGTACAATAAAACAGTATCAAAGGCCATGGGTCAGCCTGTGTCAACCTAGACTCTATGTCAGCTGATCTAGAAAATTTGAGCAAAAATGACTGGATTTTTATTGCTTGCAATTAACCACTTCAAAGTCCTATTTATGATGCTTTTCCTCTTTGACATCACTTCTTAATCAGTTCTTAACGCAGACGCAAGCATGCAAGTGAGATCGCCCAGCTGCATAAACTACATCCTCTGCGTAAGTAACTCCAATTCACTCTCAAATATATCCATACCATCTTTATTTTAAATCATTTTTCTTAGTGGAATCCACAATGCAAGTTTACAAATGCACATTTTATTAATCATTTCTAGACACTGGTATTTTTAGTTTAAGAAAACACTGTTATTTATGTCAAGAGTGAAAACGGAATGTATATTGTCTAGAACAATTGCTCTATTTGGCATCCTCTTGTTAACAGCCTTTGCTCAAGTTCCCTGCTGTCCAGCCTATTAACCATCCATTCCAACAGACTGCAAAATCTGATTTTTGTACCAATTTAGTAGATGAAATGTGTGAGTACCTTCAGGAAAAGAAAGTTTTCACTAAGGTTCAATCTCACATCACTCTGGGGGTGGGGAGGAAGGCACACTCAGTGTGCAGGGCACAGGGACAAGAGCCCAGAAGCCACAGGGACAATGCCACTAACACCTCATACGTGGTGGACCTGCATATTGCAATCTCAATGATAGGGAATGTGGCTCTGTACCCAAAAGGAAGTGCAAAAAAGCCTCTAGGTTGTTATCTGACTTCTTTATTCAGACTTTTCTTTTTTCTTTTCTTTTTTTAAGAGATAGAGTCTTGCTCTGTGGCCCAGGCTGGAATACAGTGGTACAATCATAGCTCATTGCAGCCTCTAACTCCTGGGATCAAGCAATCCTCCGGCCTCAGCCTCCTAGTGTTGGGATTATAGGCGGGAACCACCGTGCCCGGCCCACACTCTTTACTCTAGAGTTTTATACAACTCCAACAAACTCAGATGAGAAGCAACACATTAGAAGCAGATACCCTGACAACACAAAGATGTGACGCACAAGATACCACTATTAACAGAAACAATTAAAAACAGACAAAATCTTCAATAAGACAGCAGTCTATTATAGCACCAAATAATAATGGATGTTCTTTTTAATTAAGTCATGCAGAAAAGATAAAATTATATTTCATATAGTTAACATGGCAGGGTCACATGCAATCCAATTCAGAAAATATTTCTAGGATTTTTCTTATGCCGGCACTCATAAATGATCTACTTCAATAATTCAAGAAATTGAATTATGGGAAATGCTACATCCAATAGTGCTGGAAAAACTTGCAGTGACCCTTACACATTACACTGGCTTGTGTTTGATTGCCTTGACTCTACACTAAATCTAGAGATATTCTCTGAATCTTATTAACAGTTTCTATCTCCCTAAACTTAGGCTCCGAAAACTAGCACCACAGCAGGGACCCTCAAACCTGCCCCACAGTGAGACTCTGCTTTTCAGGTACTTTAGGTAGCACTAACAAGAACTGGTAACAAATCACTTTACCTCCAAAAAAGGCACCAAAGCAACCCTGCCGAGCCGCAGCCCAAGTTAGGAGATACAAACAGAATGGTGAGGTGGGGACAAGTAAGTAAGATCAGGCAATGGCCAGGGCAGAGGTGATGCTCTGAAGCAAAGGGAGGGCAGGGCATTCTAACCACCCTGCCTCAGGGTGCCAGACTAACACTTCAACTGAGACCTGACAGCTCACAGCCCTATGTGCTTTTTCTTTTAGCATCTCTTTTTTCCTAAGTAAATTACTCAAAGTTATGCAATGCTATATCCACCCAAACACTACATAGACCCACTGGATCCTTTCTGAAAGGGGTTTCTGTATGGAATTATCTAAAGGCAGACTCATCAAAACAACACTGACCAAAAGAATACAAAAGCAAACTCCAGCATGTTTTTAAAAGTTATTCTCAGCCGGGCAAGGTGGCTCATGCCTGCAATCCTAGCACTCTGGGAGGCCAAGGCAGGAGGATCGCTCAAGGTCAGGAGTTCGAAACCAGCCTGAGCAAGAGTGAGACCCCACCTCTACTAAAAATAGAAAGAAATCAATTGGCCAAGTAAAAATATATAGAAAAAATTAGCTGGGCATGGTGGCCCATGCCTGTAGTCCCAGCAACTTGGGAGGCTAAGGCAGGAGGATCGCCTGAGCCCAGGAGTTTGAGGTTGCTGTGAGCTAGGCTGATGCCATGGCACTCTAGCCCGGGCAACAGAGTGAGACTCTGCCTTAAAAAAAAAAAAAGTTATTCTCTAAACTTGCTTGAGGAAATTAAGATTAAATTATTACACAAATAAGGGAATACAATAAGAGCTGAGCATTTGAAACTCTCTTGCTTTTCTCAATACTGTTTATTGTTGTTTTCACAAAATCAGCTGCAGCATTAACATGTACTTTCTGGTAACAAGTACAGACCTTGAACTTTCTCCGACTTCCAAATCTTAAAACTTTCAAGTAAACTAATGTCTCAAGTACCATTATTGAGATGTCAGGTGTCTGAGCCAAGATAGTTTCTTATTCTGGATGCTTGCAGATGTAAAGGCAGACTTAATTGATTAAACCCACCTTCTGAGTGGCTTCTTTTTTCTTTTTATCCTCTTTCTTCCTTTTCTTGTCTTCCATTAACTGTTCTTCCCTTTCTTGCTCCTTCTCTCTGTTAAAGTAATATCATACCAGAAGGTCATACATCTATATTCACAATTCATTTCTGTAGCAAATTAAATGCTTACAGACGATGTGCAAGACAACATTTCATCTCTGTGACTGAGCAGAACACAGTATTTCACTTAAACCAAAGGGATGCATAAAACGCACCACATTTAATTATTTTCACATCTTGGTTTATCGTCCCTTTTGTAAAACATGACATTAAGTTTAGTTTCAGAGAAGCCTATTAAGACAAGCTTTTATAGTATCTACCTAAAAGAATACACACGCACACACACACACAGAGGATTAATGTATTTCCACTCAGCAAAGGACTTGATTTGAATATGATAATATCCAGCTGGCTTCTGACAATATCCCCCACAAATAATGCAATTAATCAGAGTACATATGTATTTATCACAATTTAGGTGTTTTCCCATGACATCCTCAGAATGGTGAACATAGAACTCTTATGTTCTGTATTCTGTATTTTTTCTCTACGTTTATTAATACTACATGTTTCCCATATTTTTACTTGTGTATTTAAGGCAGTTACTGAGAGCCTATAAATCAATGTATTACCTACTGAGTGCAAAACTGCATCCTCTTGTGCACCTAAATTAAGACTGTCAGGTTTTGCCCCATTCAATTACAATAAAAATGATGCACGATAGTAAACATACCAGCTGAACAAATGTGTGAATCTTCAGAAATTGAGATAATACAATTTATACCTCACATTTCAAAATAACTTTGAAACAGAACATTTATTCTAATGCCACCAACTTTTACTCTGTGCATCAACTGAGAAAAAGCATATGAGCAACCACCGAGTGTAACTTCAAAGCTCAAGGTAGGAAACCTTATTGAATTTCAGAGCTGGAAACAGAGATCTAATTCTCAGGTCCCCAGAGTACTGAACGGATAATGCCTGCAGTACTTATGATTTTACGTGATCAACGTAACAAATCCCCAGTTTCACAGACATCACCTAGATTAAGGCCAAGTTAAAAGTGAGTCAAATGAGGCCGAGTGAGGTGTCTCATGCCCATAGGCTCTGACAGCACCACTGCACTGCAGCCTCAGCGTCAGAGCGAGACCCTGGCAGGCGTGGGGGAAAATGAGTCAAATTAAAGAAAAACGCTAAGTAAATAATAGGTTTGCAAACACGGCAAAAATCACAAAGATGGCTCCTAAAGGACTCAAGTTTGGGAAGTGGAGATCTAGTTTAATACATTCGACCCACACAAAAGGAACGAAATAAGGACCAAAACTGAGGTGGGCTTTCCTGAACAGGTAATTAATCTTTTATTTATAGAGAATGAAATTTTTTTTTTTTTTTTGAGACAGAGTCTCACCCTGTTGCCCGGGCTGTAGAGTGCCATGGCATCAGCCTAGCTCACAGCAACCTCAAACTCCTGGGCTCAAGCGATCCTCCTGCCTCAGCCTCCCGAGTAGCTGGGACTACAGGCATGTGCCACCACGCCCGGCTAATTTTTTTACATATATTTTTAGTTGGCCAATTAATTTCTTTCTATTTATAGTAGAGACGGGGTCTCGCTCTTGCTCAGGCTGGTCTCGAACTCCTGACCTTGAGCTATCCACCCGCCTCGGCCTCCCAGAG
>CAUYRT010064018.1:0-13140 GCA_963574885.1 Lepilemur ruficaudatus | reverse complement strand
GTTCTTAATTCTCTTCTCCCTCCTCACTCTTGCTTTATGGCCCTCATTTGATAAAAATGCAGTACTGGTTAATCCAACTCTGCCTACCCCAAACCTATACCAGTGCAACTGAGGGTGCATAGATAAAAACACAAAACCTCTTTAACTGGTTTCATTTTAAATCCTTTAAGTGGGCCCTTTATGCTGCTTGGCAACCATACTATATTTTTATTAGTTCATTCATTCTTTCATTTAAACATTTATTCTACATCTTTTCCTCTCCCCTGGGACCTACTCATATCTCTTCCATCATCATTGTCATCTGAGGCCTTGCTTCCTACTTCACTGAGAAAAATTGAAAGAATTAGAATTTAAGACTCTCATCGCTGTGTTTACCTACCTTCCAGCATTGAAACCCATGGCAGGCTCTCAATATTTGTTGAATTGGTAATTGAAAGCACACTTGCACAGTTGTTCCTTGATTTACCTGTTAGTTGCGTTCCTGGAAAATGTGTATACTTAAAACCATGCCCCTTGCCAAAAAGAACAAAAACAGTTAAGTTCTAGGCTCACATACTTCAGACAGTGTTTTCATCCACTTGAATGTCTGCCAGCAGGGCTGCCAAGTATGGCCATGTACTTTAGGATTGTACATCTCCGTGTAGTAATATTGCTTGTCCCCCATCCCTTTTGAGAACTATCATTCTTGGGTGTGTGTGTAGAAGTGGAAATACTGGATTTTACTTCCCTTGTCCACCACATTCCACCTAGAGTTAATCACTATCTTTAATTTTGTCATTTGTTTCCCTTTGGTTTTAAGGGAAATTGTTTTATTATTTATATATTTTGTATAAAAATAACCTGGTTTTTAAAAAATAAACATATTTATTTAAAAATAACTTTTTTCTCTTCAGGTTTTCATTTGTAAGCCATCAAGTTGTACCCATTTAATTTGTGCATACATGCCCACTTGCTTAGCCAATTACTTTATTACATTCTTTTACTAATTTTCTTAGATATTCTGAGTTAATTTTGTGAAAAAATGTCCTGTAAACCCATAGTTTTTCCTAATGAGGGACGAAGGATTACCAGACTGTTTATTAGGAACAATGCATGCCTTTTTTCTGTTCCACCTGTGCTGGAAAAACATAATTGTGAGTTAAGCTTATGTCCTTTGTAGATGTCAAAAAATTCTTGTTGTCTGGCTTTCTGACTTTACGAGGAAAGTTCTTAGTTGTTAATCTTAAGTAGGCAGATTGGAGATAGTCATTACTGTCTCAGGCAGTTACTTAGCTCAAGTGACATTTCTTTTCTAAACTATTTGAAAATTCAATTCTGTTGAATTGAAACTCTATAGCCAAGGTGACAACTTGCATGTGGATTTATTGACATCAGATTACTCAAATATGTTCAACCACTTGTGATTCATAGGTGAAAAGCCGGGTGGGGGAAGAGCATATAGGACAGAGGGGGAGGGAGAGAGAGAATGGGAAAATGACCCTAGAGTTCTAGGGCTTCTCAGGGTTAATAACATTTCATTAAGTTTTTAAAAATTTCAGGCCAGGCGTGGTGGCTCAAACCTGTAGTCTCAGCACTTTGGGAGGCTGAGGCAGGAGGATTGCTTGAGCCCGGGAGTTCAAGACTAGCCTGGGCAACATAGCAAGACCCCTCATCTCAAAAAAAAAGTTCATTTTTTCATTTCCATTTTATGATTCTTAAAACACCCTAAAATTTAAGCTTAATTTTAGCCCAAATTTTGCTTTTTAGAGTGTTTGTTTTTCTACATGTTAGAAAGTACATTATTCTTTCTTTCAGGGAGAGATGCTATACCTTTTATAATATATTTTAAAGGACGTGAGTATAGGCATTTCAGTTCCTAAGGAAGTGATGAGAAGCAAATTGGAATGTTGCTCTAGCTGTTTACTTTTCTTCTTTTTTGAGGATTTTCATATTTTACTACTGAGAAGACTCTTAGCCAAGATACAGACTAGGTTGAAAGATATTCAGATGAAAATTGAGGAAAGTTATTTGTAGTTAAAAATGTAAATCTTGATATTTACTACCTCAAATTCACCTACCGTATTCTTTAGAAATGCATTGGCTATTATTGGGTCTTTATTGCTCCATGTAAATTTTAGTATCAGCTAGTGAATTTGCACCAAAAAACTGGGGCTTTTTATTGGAATTATATTGAATATCATCTTTTGGGAAGAATTGATGTCTTTATAGTATTAACCTCTTTTAGTCTGGGAAAATTGTTTAGGTCTTCTTTAATGTCTTTCAATAATGTTTCCTTATTTTCTCTAAATAGATCTTATGCACGTTTTGTTAGATTTACTCCCAGGTAATTTATAATGTGTGAGAGTATTACAAATACTGTTCTTTTTTAAATTATATTCTCTGGCATATAGAAATGAAATGGCACTTGGTATATTGATTTTTATGGCCAGTCTTATTATATAATTAAAAACATTTTTTCTGCAATTGTTGGTTTTTAAAAAGTTTTCTATACATAAAATAATATCACAGGATAATGACAGTTTTACTTTTTTCTAGTCCTTTAGTTTTGCTCGGTTTTGATATATTGGCTAGGACCCTTAAATTGAGGATGAATAAAAGAAAGTGGGCATCCTTGCGTTGTTCCTGGGTCCAGTTCTAATATGTCATCATTAGGAATCCTGCTTTCTATAATTTTTTTTAAAAAATTCATTATGGAGAATTTTAAACATATTTAAAAGTAGACAGTAAAATAAATTCAGCCACAACATTTATCACCCCATTGCCAATCATGTCCCATCACTTTGTTACAAATCGCAGATGTTGCATTGTTTCATCTGTAAGACTTTCTTGTTACTGTCTCAAAGATATGTACTTTAAGAATATTAACATAACCTCAGTATCATTATGACAATTATAAAAACAGTAATTCCTTATATCAAATATCCAGGGTTTAAATTTCCACATTTTTTATTAATAGTTATTTTAAGAAAAATTAGAGTCCACATAGATTCACAAACTGTGATTTGTTGTTAGCTTCCTATTGCTGCTGTATCAAATTACAACACACTTAGTAGCTTAAAATAGTATGCATTTATTCTCTTACAGTTCTGGAGATCAGAAGTCTACAATGGGTTTCACTGGGATAAAACCAAGTGTCAGCAGAATTTTATTCCTTCTGGAGTCTTTAGGGGACATTTAGGAGAAAATTTTCCAGCTTCTAGAGGATGCCCACATTCCTTGGCTCATGGTCCCTTTCTCAAAGCCAGCAGTATATATCATATTCAAATCTTTCTCTCTGGTCTCTATTTCCATCATCACATTTCCTCTGACTCTGACTCTCAGCCTCCAAGGACTCTTGTCCTTATAAGGACTCCCTCTTTTAAACACCCTTGAAATAAACCCACACATATGTGTTCAACTAATTTTTGACAAAGATGCGCAAGAATACACAATGGAGAAAGGTTAGTCTCTTCAATAAATGATGCTGGGAAAGCTGGATATTCACATGCAAAAGAATGAAATTGGACTGTTATTTTATACCATACACAAACATCAACTCAAAATGGATTAAAAACTTAAATTTAAGACCTAAAACTGTAAAACTCCTAGAAGAACATAAGGAAAACTCTTTAACATTGATTGGTTTTAGCAGTGAATTTTTGGATTTGACACCCAAAGCACAGGGAACAACAGCAAAAATAAAGAAATGAGACTACATCAGACTGAAAAGTATCTGCACAGCAAAGGCAAAAATAAAAAGGCAACATAGTGAATGGGAGAAAATTTTGCAGACCATGTATCTGATAAGAGGTTAATATCCAAAACATATAAGGGAATTGGAGAAAATATTTACAAATCACATATCTGATAAGGGGTTAATATCCAAAATGTATAAGGAGCTCATCCAACTCAATAGCAAATAAATAAATTACCTGATTAAAAGGAAAGGGCCTGAATAGATATTTCTCAAAGGAAGATATATAGGTGGATCGGGGAGGCTCATGCCCGTAATCCTAGCACTCTGGGAGGTGGGAGGATTGCTTGAGGCCAGGAGTTTAAAACCAGCCTGCACAAGAGTGAGACCCCATCTCTACAAAAACATAGAAAAATTAGCCAGGCATGGTGGGGTACTCCTGTAGTCCCAGCTACTTGGGAGGCTGAGATAGGAGGATCCCTTGAGCCCAGGAGTTTGAGGTTGCAGTGAGCTATGATGACACCACTGTACTCTAGCTTGGGCAACAGAGGCAAGATTCTAGCTCAAAAGGAAAAGAAAGATATATAAATGGCCTACAGGTATATGAAAAGATGCTCAACGGTCAGAAAATGTAAATCAAAACCACAATGAGATATCACTACACACCAGTTAGGATGTCTGTTATCAAAAAATCAAAAGATAATAAGTATTGTCGAGTACGTTGAGAAGAAGGAACCCTTGTATACTGATGGTGAGAGTGTAAATTGGTGCAGCCCTCATGGAAAACACTATGGAGATTCCTCAAAAAATTAAAATAGAACTACTATATGCTGTAGCAATCCCACTTCTGAGTATATACCCAAAGGAAATAAAATCACTATTTCAAAGAAATATTTGCACTCCTGTGTTCATTGTAGTAGTATTCACAATATCCATGATATGTGTTTTAGGAAAAACTCCCCAAACCGTGATTTTCTGCTAAATTTCACACCAACACGACAATCAACACAGAAGAAAACTTCTGTGACCAAATGTGGGGTCTTTTCACCACACACCTGGAGGTAATATCAGCTCCCACATGGTGAGGGCTTAGTCCCCAAAACTGCTCCTCAACCCCCAGACACACCAGTCACAAGTCTGGGCCTGTGGAATTTCTGACCAAACGGGCTTCAAGTTGGGATTCCCATGACCTCATCTTTGGGTTCGATTAATTTGTTGGAGTGGCTCGAAAAACTCAGGGAAACACGTTTACAAGTTTATTATAGAGGGCATTGCAAAGGATACACATAAAGAGATTCATAGGGCAAGGTATGGGGGAGCGGCATGGAGCTTTCATGCCAGCTCCCTCTAGGAACCTCCACGTGTTTAGCTGTCTGGAAGCTCTTGGGTTTTTATGGACAACCTATGTAGAAATGAGATTAGCTTTCATTGTATGGGGTGGGACCATCTCTGGAATGAGGGTCTTATGACACAATCAGAATGGTAGGGGAAGGGGAGAGTCCTGCCTTGGGGCAGGTGAAGGTCAGAGAGATTCTGTTTCCTGAGGCCTAACACTCCCAACATTATAACAAAAGACTGTAGCGAGGGCTATGGGAGTTATGAGCCAGAAACTGCAGGTGAAAACCAATATATTAATACATATCATAACACCACAATTTGGAAGCAACATAAGTGTCCATCAACAGTTGAATGGATAAAAAAAATGTGATATACATGCACACAATGGAATATTATTAATATTCAGCCTTGAAAAAGAAGGAAATCCTGCCATTTGTGACAATATGGATGAACCTAAAAGACTAAGTGAAATAAGCCAGACACAGGAAGACAAATATTGTGTGATCTTATTTATAAGTGGAATCTAAAAAACTTACAGTGACAGAGCTTACAGTAACAGAAAGGAATGATGGTTATCGGTCTGGGGGGCAGGGAAAAAGGGGAGATATTGGTCATGGTCAGAGGGTACATATTTTCAGTTATGAGTAAATTTTGGAAGCCTAATGTGTACAGCATGGGGACTATAGTTAATGTATTATATACTGTACTTGAAATTTGCTGAGTAAGTAGATGTCAGGTGTTCTCACCACATACAAAAAGGGAGAGACTTTTGTGATACCTTGGGCCTAGGATAATCCAGGGTAATTTTCCCCTCTCATGATCCTTAGTCACATCTGCAAAATCCTTTTTGCCAGGTATGATAACATATTCACAGGTTCTGGGAGTTAGGATGTGAATACCTTAGGGAGGCCATTATTCTGCCTACTGGACTTCACATGCTTATAAGTCTTTTTTAAATCTCTTCACCCCTCAGTCTCTCTCTTTTTTTTAAAGGTTCTTTATTTGTGGTATAGTTTCCCACAGTCAGAATTTTGCTGATTTCATTTTTGTAATGATGTTGGACTGTTCTGTTTTTCCTATACATTCGCAATTTAGTTGGATCTAAAGCTTGATCAGGTTCAGTCCTTTTTTTTTCCCCCAAATTATTTCATAGGTAATGCTCTCCTTCTATCAGGAGGCACATAAGATCTTAAAGGCACTTAAGATCTAGATCTGTTGGTTCATTAGAGTTTGCAAAATGGTGACATTCAAATTCTGTCATTCCTTCATTTATTTGCTAGAATACTTACATAAGAGAAATTTCTTACTGGGTATGGTTGTTCACGCTGTACTCCCAGCACTTTGGGAGGCCAAGGCGGGAGGATTGGTTGAGCCCAGGAGGTAAAGACCAGCCTGGGCAGCATAGCAAGACCCCGTTTCTACAAAAAATAAAAATTAGCCAGGCATGGTGGTACCTGCCTGTAGTCCCAGCTACTAGAGAGGCTAAGGAGGAAGGGTCGCTTTAGCCCAGGAGTTTGAGGTTGCTGTGAGCTAGGCTGACGCCACGGCACTCTAGCCCAGGCAACAGAGTAAGACTCTGTCTCTTAAATAAATAAATAAATAAATAAATAAAGTCATTTGGAATAGTCTTTTGTGTGGTTATGCTACTAACCAAAAAATCTTTTGTGTGGATATATATTTAGATTCATCTATTTCATTTTCAGTGAAAGTAGTTATTGCTAAAAGAAGGTATATTTGAAGAAATCTAGTTTTTTCACTGTTTCTTATATCCTACTCACAACCATTAAAATTTTTTTTCTGTTTATCTTTCCATCATTTTTAATAAACATTTATATCTATTTTATTTCCCCTTTTGATATACATAATTTTCCCCAACTTGCTTTTTTTTACTTAACAAGATATCTTAGAAATCATTGCATAGCAGAATTAGGATGGTCTTCATTTTTATTTTCAAGTGTGATAGTACCCTATAGTGTAGATGTACCATAGTTTATTGAATCTGTCCCATACTGTTGAGTGTTTAGATAGTTTCCAGTCTTGCAGTGAATCTTCTTTGCATATGTCTTTTCATAATTTTGCTAGTAAATCTATCTTGAAGATAGATTTCTATCTTCTTTTTCTTTTTTTTTTTCTTTTGAGACAGAGTCTCACTCTGTTGCCTGGGCTAGAGTGCTGTGGCGTCAGCCTAGCTCACAGCAACCTCAGATTCCTGGGCTCAAACAATCCTTCTGTGTCAGCCTCCTGAGTAGCTGGGACTACAAGCATGTGCCACCATGCCTGGCTAATTTTTTCTATATATTTTTAGTTGGCCAATTAATTTCTTTCTATTTTTTGTAGAGACGGGGTCTTGCTCTCGCTCAGGCTGGTTTCGAACTCCTGACCTTGAGCGATCCACCTGCCTCAGCCTCCCAGAGTGCTAGGATTACAGGCGTGAGCCACCGCACCCGGCCTATGTTCTTCTTAAGAGTACATATTTTTCCTGCTTATTTTGAGATATTGCTTTGATTATATATTAAATTTTATATATAATTGAGTCTGTTTTTGAATCTTCAATTATGTTTTTAGCAGCTTTATTGATATAATTCATATTCTATACAGTTCACTTATTTGAAGTATATAATTCATTGATTTTGATATATCCATAGGTTTGTGCAGCCATCACAATTTTAGAACATTTTCTTCACCTCCAAAAGAGCCCCATGCCTTTTAGCTATTACTCAGTGCTCCACACCCACAGCAGCTAGTCCTAAGCAACCACTCTTCTACTTTCTATAATCTATCTCTCTCTATAGATTTGCCTATTCTAGACATTTCTTATAAATTGAACCATACAACATTTGGCCTTTTATGACTGGCTTTTTTCACTTGAAATTTTCACAGTTTATCCATGTTGTAGCATGTATCAGTCATTCCTATTTAGGGCCACATAAAACTCTATTGTATGCATATACCACATTTTGTTTATCTATGCATCAATTGATGGACATGGGGGCTGTTTCCACCTTTTGGCTATTGTGAATATGCTGCAATTAACATTGACATGCAGTAATGTATCTGAGTCTTATTTAGTGCAAGACTGTATGTGTTTGAGGTAAGTTCCTCTGAGTATATACCTAGGAATAGAATTGTTGGGTCAAGTGGTAATTCTATGTTGAGTTTTGGAAGAACCACCAAACTCTTTTCTACAGGGACTACACCATTGTACATTCCCACCAGCGATGTACAACGGTTCCAGTCTCTACACATGCTTACCAACACTTGTGATCTATCATTTTTCTAGTAGATGTGAAGTGGTATCTTATTGTGGTTTTGATTTGCATTTCCCCAGTGACTAAAGATGTTGAGCATCTTTTTATGTATTTATATCCGTTTAGTGTATCTTTGGAGAAATACCTAGTCAAGTCCTTTGCCCATTTTTGTTTTTTAGTAGATTTTATTTTTTAGAGCAGTTTTAGATTCATAGCAAAATTGAGTAGAAGAGACATATATTTCTCATATGCTCCCCTGCCTCCATGTAACCCACAGCCCTGCCCCCCACAGTCAACATTCCCCCACCATATTGGTACACTTGTTATTAATACAATTAATGAAACTATACCTGTACATCGTCACCCAAAGTCCATAGTTTACATTAGCGTTCACTCTTAGCGTTGTATGTTCTATGGGTTTTGACAAATGTATAATGACAAGCATCTATTGTTATAGTATCATACAGAATTCTTTCACTGCCCTAAAAGTTCTGTACTCTGTCCATTCATTCCTCTCTTCCCCCAACTCCTGGCAACGCCTGATTTTTTTCCTATCTCCATAGTTTTTTCTCTTCCAGATTGTCATATCTTAATGGTTGGAATCCAACAGTATAGGTAGCCTTTTCAGACAGGCTTTTTCATTTAGTAATATGCATGTACGTTTCCTCCATGTCTTGTGATAGCTCATTTCTTTTCAGTGCTAAATATTATTCCATTGTCTCAATGTACCATAGTTTATCCATTCACCAACTGAAGGCCATTTTGGTTGCCTCCACATTTTGACAACTGTGAATAACGTTGCTATAAACATGAGTGCATAGATTTTGTGTGGTGTAAGTTTTAACTCCTTAGGGTAAATACCAAGCATGAGTGATTGCTTGATCCTATGGAAAGAGTATGTTTGTTTAGCATTATAAGAAATTGCCAAAATGGCTATACCATTTTGCATTTCTACCAAGAATGAGAGTTCCTCTTTCTCCATACCTTTGCCAGCATTTGTGTTGTCATTGTGTGGGTTTTGACCATTCTAATAGATGTCTAATGGTATCTTATTTTAGTTTGTGATTCTCTAATGACATATGATGTTGAGCATCTTTTCATATGCTTATTTGTTCTCTGTATTTCTCTTTCTCTTTTCTTTTCTTTCCTTCTTTTCTTTCTTTTTTTCTCCCTTCCTTTACTTTCCTTTCCATTTCATTTCATTTCATTTTCTTTTTTTTTTGACACAGGATCTTGCTCTGTTGCCCTGGCTAGAGTACAGTGGCATCATTATAGCTTAATGCAACCTCAAACTCCTGGACTCAAGCAATCCTCCTGCCTCAGCCTCCAGGGTAGCTGGAATTACAGGCACGTACCACTGAGTCCAGCTAATTTTTAAAATTTTTTTTGTAGAGCTAGGGATCCCGCTATGTTGTTCAGGTTGATCTTGAACTCCTGGCCTCAAGCAAGCCTCCTAAAGTGGTAGAATTAGAGGCGTAAGCTATCGCACCCAGCCTGTATCTGTCTGTCATACCTTCTTTGGTGAGATGTGTGTTGAGATCTTTTCCCGTTTTTTAATTGAGCCGTTTATTTTCTTACAGTTGAGGTTTTAGAGTTCTTTGTATATTCTGGGTAACAGTCTTTTATAAGATGTGTGTTTTGCAAATATTTTTTCCCACTCTGTGATTTGTCCTCCCGATTCTCTTGACATTGTCTTTCATAGAGCAAAAGTTTTTCATTTTAATGAAGTCCAACTTATCAATTATTTCCTGGAATTTGACACATGCCTTTCGTGTCATAACTAAAAATCATCACTATACCCAGAGTCAATTAGATTTTTTTCCTATTTTATCTTCCAGGAGTTTTATAGTTTTACATTTAGTTTTATAATCCATTTTGAGTTAATTTTTTGAGAAGGGCATGAGGTCTGTGTCTAGATTCGTTTTTTTGTATGTATATGTCCAGTTGTTCCAGCACCATTTGTTGAAAAGACTATCTTTTCTTCACTGCATTCTCTTTGCTCCTTTGTCAGAGATCATTTGACTTTATTCATGTGAGTCTATTTCTGGGCTTTCTATTCTTTTTGCTCATTTTGCTTTTGCTCATTTCTATTCTGTTTGCTCATTTTAAAAATTTGGGTTATTTGTCCTTTGTTGAGGTATGCGAGTTCTTTATATATTCTGGATACAAGTCCTTTATCAGATATTGATTAACAAATATTTTCTCCCATTCTGTTGATTATCTCTCTACTTCCTTCATGGTGTTTTTTTTGAAGACTAGGTGTTTTTAATTTTGATAAGTCTAAATCATCGTTTTTGTTTGTTCTTTTGCTTGTCTTTTTGTGTCTTAATCTAAGAAATCATGGTCAAGGTCACAATGATTTACCCCATGTTTTCTTCTAATAGTTATTTAGTTTCAGCTCTTACATTTAGGTCTATAATCCATTTTGAGTTATTTTTATGTATGGTGTGAGGTAGCAGTCAACTTCATCTAGTTGTCCCAGTACTGTATGACTGTATGTGTTGAATCTTTCCCCACTGAATAGCCTTGGCACCCTTGTTGAAAATCAGTTGTCCATAAATGTAGGTTTATTACTGGATTCTCAGTTCTATTTCATTAATTTGTATTTCTGTCCTTATGCCATTGTTATACTATCCTGATTACTGTAACTTTGCAGGAAGTTGTAAAATTGGGAAGTTTGAGTACTCCAACTTTTAAAAATTTTTCAAGATTGTTTTGACTATTCTGGGCATCTTGAATTTCCACATAAATTTTAACATCAGCGTGTTAAATTCTGCAAAGAGGCTAATTGGCTACCAGATAAATGTTTTGCAAATTTTTTTTTCAGTCTGTGGCTTATCTTTTCATTTTCTTAGCTATTTTCTATATTTAAAAAAGCAGAAGTTTTTAGTTTAGTGAAGTACAGCTTATCAATTTTTTTCTTTTATGCATCATCTTTTCATGTTGTATCTAAGAATTCTGTATATATTCCGAGTCAAAAAGATTTTCTCCTGTGTTTTCTTCTAGTAGTTTTATAGATTTCTGTTTTATGTTTATGTGTCTAATTCATTTTTTGAGTTAATTTTTGTACATGATGTATATGCTGAGGTTCTTTTTTTGCATGTGGATGTTCAATTATAGTATCACCATTTGTTGAAAGACTTTATTCCCTTCATTGAATTGCCTGTGCACAGTTGTCGGATATCAATTGACTATATATGTGTGGGTCTATTTTTGTAGTCTCTCTTCTGTGCCATCAACTTATATGTCTATGTCTTTATAAATACCACACTGTCTTGATTATTCTAGCTTTATATTAAGTCTTGAAATCAGGTAATTTCACTTTAACTTTCTTTTTCTTATTCAATATGGTAGGTATGGGTCTTCTAATCCGTTTACCTATTTTTTCTTTTGAGACAGGGTCTTGCTCTGTTGCTTGGGCTTGAGTGCAGTAGCATCATCATAGCTCCCTGCAACCTCAAACTCCCAGGCTCGAGTGATCCTCCTGCCTCAGCCTCCTGAGTAGCTGGGAGTACAGGTGCATGCTACCACACCTAGCTAATTTTTCTATTTTTTGTAGAGATGGGATCTTGCTCTTATTGAAGCTGCTGACCTCAAGCAATCCTCTGCCTGGGTCTCCCAAAGTGCAATAGGAGTGAGTCACTGGGCCTGGCCCATTTACCTTTCTATACGTATTTTAGGATCATCTTGTCACTTGTCAGTTTTTTTTTTTTTTTTTTTTTGAGACAGAGTCTTGCTCTGTTGCCCGGGCTAGAGTGAGTGCCATGGCGTCAGCCTAGCTCACAGCAACCTCAAACCTCTTCTGCCTTGTTCTGTCTTCTTTTTCTCGAATTCCTATGATATATATTAGACAACTTGATACTGTCCCGCTGCTCTTGAATGCTTTATCTCTGCACCCCACCTTTTTTTTCCCTTTGTATTTCAATATGGGAAATTTCTGTTGGCCTATTTTCAAGTTCAGTGATTCTTTTCTTCTCAGTGTCACATATATTGATGAGCATCAAAGGCATCTTAACCCTTGTACCCATGTTTTTTAAAATTATTTTTATTATTTGCATTTAACTCTGCCTTAAGGTTTTCATTTCTCTGCTGAAATTCCTCATTTATTCATGCATATTGTCTGTTCTTTTAACTAGAGCCTTTGATATGTTTATCATGGTTATTTTAGATGCTCTACCTGATGATTCCAAACTCTGTATTATCTATATATTTTGCTCTGTTTCTTGCTTTGCTCTTGACATTGATACGCTTTTTTGTGTGTCTCATAATTTTTAGTTGAAAACTGGACAGTGTTTAAGATGTTTGAGACTAAGTTCAGTAGTATTTATGCCTGGAAATGGCATGCCTTTTTTTCTGCTAAGGTTATAGTGTGGAGCTGCATAAGCTGTCTAGTCAGGAGTTGAGATAGGTTTGAATATTATGGTTGGTACAGTTGCCTTCAGTTCATGTTTGCTTCAATATCACTTGGTTAGGGATAGAGGAATCAGGAGAGTTTCCCCCAATGTTTCTATTCTACACTGCAGTTTAGATTTTCCCTATTTTCCTGTTCTTCATAAAGGATTTTCTCCATGTTCTTGCACCTCCCCCAGTAGGAGACTACTGTTGCCTTTTTTTTTTTTTCCTGTGTGACAGAGTCTCACTCTGTTGCCCGGGTTAGAGTGCCGTGGCATCAGCCTAGCTCACAGCAACCTCAAACTCCTGGGCTCAGGCAATCCTTCTGCCTCAGCCTCCTGAGTAGCTGGGACTACAGGCATGCACCACCATGCCTGGCTAATTTTTTCTATATATTTTTAGTTGGCCAATTAATTTCTTTCTATTTTTAGTAGAGACGGGGTCTCGCTTGCTGGTGTTGAACTCCTGACCTTGAGCGATCTGCCCGCC
>CAUYRT010064017.1:0-20911 GCA_963574885.1 Lepilemur ruficaudatus | reverse complement strand
CTACAGGCATGCGCCACCATGCCCGGCTAATTTTTTCTATATATATTTTTAGTTGTCCAATTAATTTCTTTCTATTTTTCACAGAGACGGGGTCTTGCTCTTGCTCAGGCTGGTCTTGAACTCCTGACCTTGAGCGATCCACCCTCCTCGGCCTCCCAGAGTGCTAGGATTACAGGCGTGAGCCACCGCGCCCGGCCATGTTCAACCATTTTTACATTCTGGGAATAAATCCCACTTAGTTATGGTGTATAATCCTTTTAATGTGCTGTTGATATGGTTTCCTGGCATATTTTTGAGTATTTTTATTCACTATTCATAAAGGATATTGGCCTGTAGTTTTCTTTTCTTGCCGTTTCTTTGGCTTTGGTATCAGGATACCATAGGATCAGGATAGAATCAGGGTACTCTGAGAAGGGCCTCATAGAATGAGAATGAGTTAGGAAGTGTTCATCTTCAATTTTTGGGAAGAGTTTGAGAAGGATTGATATTAATTATTCTTTAAATGTTTGATATAATTCATCAGTGAAGCCATTGGGTCACGGGGTTTTCTTTTTGGAAAGTTTAAAAATTACTGATTCAATTTCCTCTCCTAGTTACAGGTCTTCTTATTTTTTATTTATTTTATTCTATCTTATTTCAGAGTATTATGGGGGTACAGACATTTTGGTTACATAAATTACTTTTGTACAGTTTGAGTCAAAGTTATAAGTGTGCCCATCACCTAGATCATGTGCATTGTACCTGTTAGGTGTGAATTTACTCATTCCCTCCTCCCCTGTCCCACCTGCTTGATTTTTGATGAGTTATATTTCCATATGTGCACATAAGTGTTGTTTGATTAGTTCGAATTTAATAGTGGGTACATGTGGTATTTTTTTTCCCATTCTTGTGATACTTCTCTTAGAAGAACAGTTTCCAGTTCTATCCAGGTTAATACAAGAAGTATTAGTTCACCATTTTTGAAAAATTTTATTTATTTATTTTTTCCCTTGTTGGAGCTGTCAGAAACAGTTCACCATTTTTTATGGCTGAGTAGTACTCTATGGTATACATGTGCCACATTTTATTAATCCAGTCATGTATCGATGGGCACTTGGGTTGTTTCCACATATTTGCAATTGTGAATTATGCTACTATGAACATTCAGATACAGATCCAGTGGGCTTGCTGGATCAAATGGTAGGTCTACTTGTAGTTCTTTGAGTTATCTCCATACTACTTTCCATAGAGGTTGTACTACTTGGTAGTCCTGCCAACAGTGTATACATGTTCCTATCTCTCTGCATCCATGCCAGCATTTGTTGTTATGGGATTTTTTGAACAAAACCATTCTCACTGGAGTTAGTGACATCTCATTGTGATTTTGGTTTGCATTACCCTGATGATTAGAGACATTGAGCACTTTTTCATGTTTCTTGGTCATTAGTCTGTCTTCTTTTGAAAAGCTTCTGTTCATATCTTTTGCCCACTTTTTAATGGGGTTGTTTGATTTTTTTTCCTTGCTGATTTGCTTACGTTTCTTGTAGATTCTGGTTATCAGCCTTTATTGGATGTATAGCATGCAAATATTTTCTCCCATACTATAGGTTGTCTATTCACTCTATTGGTTGTTTCCTTGGCTATGCAGAAGCTTTTTAATTTGATCAGGTCCCATTTATTTATTTTTGTTGTTGCTGTGATTGTCTTTGGGGTTTTCTTCATAAATTCTTTGTCTAGGCCAATATCTATAAGAGTTTTTCCAACATTTTCTTGTAGAATTCTTGTAGTTTCATGCCTTAGATATAACTCTGTTATCTATCATGAATTCATTTTTGTGAGTGGTAAGAGGTGAAGATCCTGTTTCAGTCTTCTACATGTGGCTATTCAATTATCCCAGCACTATTTATTGAATAGAGATTCTTTTCCCCACTGTATGTTTTTGTTTGCTTTGTCAAAGATCAGATGGCAATATGAGGATGGTTTATATCTGGGTTCTCTGTTCTGATCCATTGGTCTATGTCTCCGTTCTTGTGCCAGTCCTATGCTGTTTTGCTTACTGTATCTTTACAGTATAGCTTGAAGTCTGGTAAAGTGATACCTACTGATTTGTTCTTTTAGCTTAAGGTTGTCTTGGCTACTTGGGCTCTTTTCTGGATCCATACAAAGTGTAGAATTATTTTTTCTATATCTGTGAAAAATGACATTGGCATTTTAATGAGGATTGCTTTGAATCTGTAAATCACTTTGGGTAATATAGACATTTTAACAAAGTTGATTCTGCTGATCCATGAGCATAATATGTTTGTCCATTTGTTTACATCCCCTGCAATTTCCTTCCTCAGTGTTTCCTAGTTCTCCCTGTAGAGGTCTTTTACCTCCTTAGTTATGTTCCTAGGTATTTTATTTTCTTTGTTGCTATTGTGAAAGGTATTGAGCCTTTGATTTGGTTCTCAGCTTGACTATTTTTGGTGTATAGGAATGCTACTGATATCTGTACATTGATTTTGTAACTTGAGACTTTGCTGAATTTATCAGTTCTAGAGGTCTCTTGGCAGAATCTTTGGGGTTTTCTAGATATAAGATCATATCATCAGCAAAGAGTGATAGTTTGACCTCTTCTTTCCCTATTTGGATTCCCCTAATTTCCTTCTCTTCTCTGATTGCTCTGGATAGGACTTCCAGCACTATGTTGAATAGAAGTGGTGACAGTTCTATTGTGCAACCTCAGGAATGCACTCAATTTTTCCCCATTCAGTATGATATTGTCTGTAGGTTGGTCACATATGGCTTTTATAATTTTGAGATATGTTCTGTCTATGCCTATTTGGTTAAGAGTTCTTATAATAAAAGAATTTTGCTGAATTTTCTCAAATTCTTTTTCTGCATCTATTGAGAGGATCATATGGTCTTTGTTTTTGCTTCTATTTATGTGGTGGATCACATTTATAGACTTGTATATGTTGAACCATCCTTACATGGCTAGGAGGAAGCCCACCTGGTCATGGTGGATTAATTTTTTGATGTGCAGCTGAATTTGGTTTGCTAGGATATTACTGAGAATTTTGCATCTATATTCAAATGGGATATTGGTCTGTAGTTTTTTTTTTGTTGTTGTTGTTGAGTCCTTTCCTGGCTTTGGTATCAAGATGATATTGGCTTCATAGAACGAGTTGGAGAGGATTCCTTCCTTCTTAATGTTATGAAATACTTTCTGCAGTATAGGTACCAGTTCTTTTCCATAGTTCTGGTAAAATGTGGCTGTGAAACCATGTGGTCCAGGAGGTTTTTTGTTGTTGTTGGAAGATTTTTTTATTGCTGCTTCAATTTCGGTACTTGATATTGGTCTGTTCAGGAGTTCTATTTCTTCCTGATTGAGCCTAGGGAGGTTGTATGTTTCCAGGAATTTGGCCATTTCTTCAACATTTTCAAGTTTATCTGCACAGAGATTTTTATAGTATTCAGAGAAGATATTTTGTATTTCCATGGTTTCATTTGTACTATCTTCTTTTTCATATCTGATTGAGCTTATTAGGGTCCTTTCTTTTCTGTCTCTGGTTAATCTAGCAAAAGGCCTGTTGATTTTGTTTATCTTTTAAAAGAACTGACTTTTTGTTTTATTAATCTTCTGTATAATTCTTTTGAAATTGATTTCATTTACTTTTGCTCTGACTTTAGTTATGTCTTTTCTTCTGCTAGGTTTAGGACTGGTTTGCTCTTCCTTTTCCAATTCCTTGAGATAATTCATTAGCTTGTTGATTTGTGATCTTCCTGTTTTTTGGACACAGACATGTAAGGCTATGAATTTTCCTCTTAAGACTGTTTTTGCTGAATCCCACAGATTTTGGTAACTTGTGTCTCCTTTGTCATTTAATTCGAAGACTCTTTTGATTTCCATCTTACTTTCCTCCTTGACCCAATAATTGTTCAGCAGTAGGTTTTTAAACTCTCCATAACTTTGTGTACAGTTGAGTGTTTCTGTTGGAATAGATTTCTAATTTTATTCCACTGTATCTGAGAAGATACATGGTATAGTTTCTATTTTTAAAAATTTGTCGAGATGTGTTTCGTGGCCTAGGATGTGATCAGTCTTAGAGAATGTTCCCTGAGCTGATAAGAAGAACATATATTCAGTAGTTGTGGGATGGAATGTTCTGTAAATGTCTGTTAGGCCCGTTTATTCTAGAATCCTGTTTAAGTTCATTATTTCTTTGTTTATTTTCTGTTTGGAGGATCTGTCCCATTATTTCAGTGGGGTGGTTAAGTTCCTGGTTATTACTATACTGCCATTTATCATTTTGTATCAAGTAGGGTTTGCTATATGAATCCGGGTGCACCTATGTTAGGTGCATAGATATGTAGGATTGTTATGCCTTCTTGTTGAATTTTTCCCTTCACCATTATATATGACTGTCTCTGTCTTTCTCTACTTTTGTTGATTTGAAGTCTGTGTTATCTGTTATGAGAATGGCTACACCATCTTTCTTTTGGTTTCCATTTGCATGGAATATAGTTTTCCATCCCTTCAACTTGATTCTTAATGAGTCCTTGTGGGTTAGATGCTTTTCATGGACACAGAAGATACTTGGCTTGTATTTTTTATCCATTCAGCCAGCCTATGTCTCTTCAGTGGGGAGTTCAAGCCATTCACATTTACTGAAATAATTGATAAATGGGGTGGATTTCTGTTCATCCCGTTGCGTAAAACATTATTGCTTTATTTTACCTCTTGAGCCATTGTGGTATCTGGGCTATGAACTTTTTTGGATGGTTTTACATTGATGGGTGTCTATTGTGCTGATCAGTGTATAATGCAGATCTGAGTACTTCCTATAGGGAACGTCTGATCTTGACACGTTCCCTCAGTGTTTGCCTATCTGAGAAAGTCTTTATTTATACCTCACATAAGAAATTTAGTTTTGCAGGTGTTTGGCTTTCTCATTTCCCTGTATACATAGCTGCTTTTCTTTTTTAGAGACAGGGTCTCACTCTGTCACTCAGGCAAGAGGGTAGTAGCTCAATCATAGCTCACTGTCACAGTAAACTTGACCTCCTGGGCTGAAGGAATCCTCCCACCTAAGCCTCCAAAGAAGCTGGGACTGCAGGCATATGCCACCAAGCCTGGCTAATTACAAAAAATTTTTTTGTAGACATGGGGGTCTCACTATGTTGCCCAGGTTGGTCTAGAACTCCTGACCTCAAGTGATCCTCCCACTGCAGCTTCCCAAAGTGCTACACTGCTGCTTTTGAATGTTCTAATTTTCTAAGCTTCTCCTCTGTGCCTAAGATGGTCTATTGTATGTTTCCACCTATAATACCTTGCCCAGCCATCTTTTCTGTGGCTTACTTTAGGCAACAGTGAGAGCATCTTGCATCAGTACTTCAGGTGTCCCCCAGACAGGTTGGAGCAGATGTACACAATAATTTGCAAATAAGGCCTGCCCTGCTTCCTCTGGACTGAGGGGAGGGAATTGGGGCCTGTGCCGCTGTCGCTTCAAGACAAGGCTGCTGCCATGCTGGGGAGGGTTGGGGCAAGGGTGAGTAAAACCACCACAAACTTTCCTACTGTTCGAAGAAGGCTTTTTAAAAAATTGTTTTCTTAGTTGCCATAGACATTTGTCTGTTTTCTAGAGCTCTCACAAAGTTGGTTCTAACAATTCTGCTTGTTTTTTCAGTGTTTCTGTGGGGTAATGAGAGCTTGGAGTTTCCTGGTCCACCATTTTGCTGACGTCACTTCCAGTGGCACTTTTTTTTTTGAAACAGGGCCTTGCTCTCTTGCCCAGGCTGGAGTGCAGTGGCACAATGATAGCTCGCTGCAGCCTTGAACTCCTGGGCTCAAGCAATCCTCCTGTCTCAGCCTCCCAAATAGTTGGGACTACATGTGCGCACCATCATGCCTGGCTAATTTTTAAAGTATTTTGTAGAGACAGGGTCTCACTATGTTGCCCAGGCTGGTCTTGAACTCCTGGTCTCAAGCAGTCCTCCCACCTCAGCCTCCCAAAGTGCTAGGATTACAGGCGTGAGCCACCACGCCCATATCCCAGTGGCATTTT
Organism: Lepilemur ruficaudatus; assembly: GCA_963574885.1. Lineage (NCBI taxonomy): Eukaryota > Metazoa > Chordata > Mammalia > Primates > Lepilemuridae > Lepilemur > Lepilemur ruficaudatus. The sequence goes on along the minus strand of CAUYRT010064017.1, from coordinate 14,882 downwards.
TTGCAGCTTGACCTTTTCCTTATGTTTGGTGCTTGAGGACCACAAGATGGTTGCTACAGCTCCAGACAGTCCATCTGTCTAAGGCAGTAAAAACTGGGGAAGGCTACAGTACCATGACAGCTGCACACATCTCCTTTAATGAGGAAAGAGAAAGCTTTCACATGGGCCAGAACCAGATCACATGGTTACCGCAAGCTGCAAAGAGGGCTGGGAGAGCAGGGAACAGTCTCTCTCGCTGGAGCTGTGGGCAAAAGCCTTCACCAAATAGAGTCCAGGTTCTGATGGGCAAGAAAGGCAGAGGTGCCACTAGCAGGCTGGTTACCCTAAAGAGCCAGAAGTTAGGGATGTTACTCACGTCCATACCAGTCAGAGTGTTGCACACATACCCAGCCAAGGGACCTGTGGCTCAGGTTGAGTTACTGGCTTGCCAAAGCTGCCTGTCCTTCCTCTCAGCCCAGGCCCCCAAACTCTCTGAATGCTGTTGGGTACAGAACAGCAAGCCAGTGAATGATCTTGATGTCTCCGGGGCTTGTCTACATGGGACTTACCTGGGGTAGACTATGCCAGGTGTCCGCCCCAGATCTGACCAGAGAGGGCTGCCTTGGAGGTAGTGATGGTTTAGCTGTGGTTCTGGCCCTGCTCGGAGTAGCCACATTTCATGCACATCTTATTTACTAATATCAATCTTATAATATCAATCTCACCACTAGTAAGAGAAAGTTAAAAATGAGGTATCAGGCTGGGCGCGGTGGTTCATGCCTGTAATCCTAGCACTCTGGGAGGCCGAGGCGGGCAGATCGCTCAAGGTCAGGAGTTCGAAACCAGCCTAAGCAAGAGCGAGACCCCGTCTCTACTATAAATAGAAATAAAGTCATTGGCCAACTAAAAAATATATGCAAAAAATGAGCCGGGCATGGTGGCGCATGCCTGTAGTCCCAGCTACTTGAGCGGCTGAGGCAGAAGGATCATTTGAGCCCAGGAGTTTGAGGTTGCTGTGAGCTAGGCTGACGCCACGGCACGCTCTCTAGCCTGGGCAACAGAGTGAGACTCTGTCTCAAAAAAAAAAAAAATGAGGTATCATTTAAGTTATTAAATTAGTGAATCCAATAACAAATATGATACATGCTGAAGGTGAGACTGTGGCTGGTGTCAGTGGGAAGAGTCCCAGCCCTCAGGAAGTCACTGTGCTCATCATCCAGGGTTGGCACTAACCTGTCAGCAGATACTAATAATTGAAAATCTGAAAATTACCCAATAAATCCTAGATTAGCCTTGGAGAAGAGATGGTGAGCTGTGCCTTAAGAATCATAAACTTCCAGAAAAGAGGGCAAAAAAAGAAGAAAAAAATTGTAAACATTGTGGTCTGACTCACAAATATCATCTCTGGGAACTTGTTTTAAAGAAATAAATCAAAAAAAAAAAAAAAAAAAAGAGGAAACATCCTTAGGCACAAAGAAGTTAACCAGAAACTTATCTATAATGATGACATATAGGAAACCAGGCCACCGTTCAGTACTAGCAGAGCGGAAGATCCATCCGCCCTGTGCATCACAATCCAGTGATAAATGTGCTATCAGAGATTGAAGGCAGTGGTATTCATGCTTAAAGTCAAGATAAAAAGCAGGCTACAAGATAAAAAGCAGGCTACATGAGGATACAACTCAGCACATGTGCCCAGAGACGAGGCTTGGGAGGGGCGAGTGCACAGGCAGTGGGTGGTAAGATTTCATCTTTTATTCCAAGTTGGATTGTGCTGTTCTCACACTGTGTGTGTTTTAGAAAAGACTCCAGGAGATCATGTATCTGAGGTAGGCTGGGCACAGCTGGGCTCCAGTGCCCCAGCCTGGGAAGCCTCCGAAGGAGCATATGTATGAAAGGTGCGGTGGGCCCTGCGCCCACTGTGGCAGGTGCTGGAGCTGGGCCCTGCTTGCCTTGGCACTCGCAGCCTCCGCGCATGTCAACAGTGACTTCTTGCTGCAAGGGCCTGTCGCCCTGTCCAAGGGCTCTCAGCCCGAAGTGTGCTGGCCACGTATGCTGGGGCTAAGGCTTCCATGAGTGTCCTCAACCAGTGACTGATGGGGGTGGTAGCGAAGTGCCTGCATCCTTATTTCTTGGAGGGGACCCTCTGGAGTATGTCCTTACCAGCTCCTGGAGGTACTCGGGGGCAGAAGCAGCTCTTGAACACTCCTGGTCACCTTCCTTCTGTCCTCTGGCTTATTCACCACTCACCTCCTGCTATCACTCCCCAAAGAAACTATGTGCACTAGGATCCTTGTTTCAGGGTCTGTCCACTTCTAGGAGACCTGGATGACAGCACCAAGAACAAGACAGAGAGACACCAGCTTCATGGGTGGTGGAGTCTCAGTATCTGTCAGCCAAGGAGTAGGGAACAGTGCCAGGAAGGTACTGGGTGGGGGAGGCCCTGGGCTGCAATCTCCTCTCCGTCATGGCTGTCTCAGGTCTTGGGGGCAGCCTGACCCTTCCCTAAACCCCTTCCCCTCCACCTCTGTCTTCCCTTGCATGAACCTGGGTGGCTCCCCTCCGAGTCAGGCCAGGGTCCGCAGAACACAAGTGACAGCCACGCTGGGCAACAAGGAGGAGATATTCCCAACAGGTTATGGGGGGTTTGGCCTTGGCAATGGGGGCCAAGGTCATGGCCCATCCTGGTGATAGTGAGAGCCCAAGGGTGGCTTCAAGATTCCTGTCAGGAGGGAGCAGAAGGTGTTTACTGTTGAGGAATGATTAAGGTGTGGCTCATAAGATTATTATTTTATTGTATCACCCAATATTGCTATATTAAAGACAGAAATGATTTCAGGAGTTTGCAGGGCTTTGCCCTGAAGGGCTATGTGAACTCCATAGTTTGCATATCAAAGGCTGTGTGTCTCGGTCTGGGCACTCATTATTCCCATTCAGTGTCATCCCCCTGTTCTTGAAAGACAAGGCAGGTAAATAGTTGGCGCCACAGAATGGGCGCAGGAATAATGAGTGCCCAGACCGAGAGGAGGCAGCCTTTGATATGTAAACTAACGAGTACACATATTCCTTCAGGGCAAAGCCCTGCAAATTCCTGAAATCATTTGTTTTTAATATAGCAATATTGGGTGATACAATAAAATAAAAATCTTATGAGCCACGCCTTAATCATTCCTCAACAGTTTACCATGCCCCTGGGCCAGGTGGGACAGGGCTGCTGCTCGGGGTTCTCAGTCACACTCTGCCCATTGCCAGGGTGGGCTGGTGGGGCAGGCCTGGACAAGGGACAAGTGAGGGAGGGGAAGAAGAGGAGAGGAAGAAGGGCAAGGTGAGCAGAGGAGAATCTTATGACATCTGGGGTCTTTGTCAACTGTCAGGCCCTGGAGTGAACTGTTCTTTCCCTTTGCTGCCTGGAGGAGGGACTTTTGTCAGTGTGTCACTGCACCCTAACTGTCCTGTTATCAGGCTGTTAATATTAACTAACAACAGTTGCTAAGGATGGCAGTGCAGAAGGTGCGTCTGAGCCTAGCTGGCCCTGGTCCCAAGAGAGGGTGGGGCAGAGTGGGGGTCTGAGGCTGAGGCAGGGAGGGCAAGTCTGGGCCATGCTGAACGCCTGAGGCTGGAGCCCAGCCAGTGGCCGATTCCACCTGCATCTCCAGGCCCTGGTGCCAACACCAGCAGAGCCCAAGAAGGGGCTAAGAGCCGGGTCTCTCCCCCAGCTGGCTCCGCCCTCTGGCTTTGGTTGCTTTGGGAAGTGGGTGGAAACCCCAGCACCCCGACAAAGAGGCTCATCTAAGAGGGCCCATGGATTGGGGCCCAACAGTGGGAGGGACAAGAGCAAGTGGATCATTAACTGGCAGGGCTCAGCCCCATTGGTTCTCAACCCAGTCAAGCCAGGGCTGTCATCGAGTGGGAGGAGGCTGCCTCAGACTTCGGCTATCCCCAGCTGTGCCTGAGGCCTGGCCCCGCTTCCTGCTGACCCTTATTGACTCAGGATGGCAGCGGCTGGCCTGAGGTGCGGGCTGCTCTGGACCCTGCTCCTGCACTTGGTGAGTCCCAGTGCTGTGCCCCCGTCCTCCACTGATGCCCATGGGGGCATTGGGGGCCAGCTGTATACCAGGCAGGGGCTGCTGGGTGACAGTAAGAAACGGCCTCAGGGCCTGGGGGCCAGGCTGGTCTCTGGACACACTAGGGATCCCAGGTCCCCCCAGAGGAGGGGTGCAGGTGGTGGGTCTCCATGTCACGGGGTTGAATGGACACAAGGTCGGAGAGAGGCAGCGGGACTGGGGTGCTTCAAGACCCTCCCTCCCTGGCCCTGCTGTGCGGTCCTGGCCTGCAGATGAGGGAGGATTGAGTCAAAGAGGTGCTAGGGGTGGGCTTCCTGGTGGGCGTCACCTGGAGAGGACTGAGCATCCTGGGGATAGGAAGGACGTCCAGGGCCTTTGCCTCTTGAGTTCCTCGCACACTCTCATGTCTGGGAGGTGGGTGGTGGCATTCGGCCTCAAGCAGGTGGTGGTGGTGGGGGCTCCTGCGCGAGACCCTGGCCTCTGGCTGTGGCATGTAGTGTGGGGACGCAGGCTGACTGCAGTGTGGGCAGAACCTGGCACCCACGAGGCACCTTGGCATCACCTCCAATCCCCAGTCCTCTCCAGCGTGGCCTTCCTAAGCTTCAGGTCACCTCCTTCTCTTCAGTGACCGTATCACCCTCAGAAAGAAAAGCCTGGCGGTGCCGTTCACTTGACACTCCAACACCAGTTGGCGCACACCTCCAGGAGGCTCTCTACTCCCACTGTCCCTTTCCCCACCCCCATTCTGTGTCCTTCCTACCCCCATGCCCTTCCTGGCTGCCGCTGCCTGGCCGGAGGCCGGCTGTGCTGCCCGGCGTCAGAGCCCAGGAACGACGCTGCTGTGCTCCGCAGGCCGGGAGCGAGCTGTACACACCCATCCACCGGCCTGGCTACTGCGCTTTCTATGATGAATGTGGGAAGAACCCAGAGCTGTCTGGAGGCCTCATGTCGCTGTCCAACGTGTCCTGCCTGTCCAACACCCCCGCCCGCAACATCACAGGCGAACACCTGGCCCTATTACAGAGCATCTGTCCCCGCCTCTACACGGGCCCCAGCACTACCCAGGCCTGCTGCTCCACCAAGCAGCTGGTGTCACTGGAGTCAAGCATGTCCCTCACCAAGGCCCTCCTCACCCGCTGCCCGGCCTGCTCCAACAATTTCGTGAGCCTGCACTGCCACAACACCTGCAGCCCCAATCAGAGCCTCTTCATCAACGTGACCCGTGTGGCCCAGCGAGGGACTGGCCAGCCCCCGGCTGTGGTGGCCTACGAGGCCTTCTACCAGCGCAGCTTTGCAGAACAGACCTACAACTCCTGCAGCCGCGTGCGCATCCCTGCGGCCGCCTCGCTAGCCGTGGGCAGCATGTGCGGCGTGTACGGCTCCGCCCTGTGCAATGCCCAGCACTGGCTTGACTTCCAGGGAGACACAGGAAACGGCCTAGCCCCACTGGACATCACCTTCCACCTCTGGGAGCCCGGCCAGGCCCTGGGGAGTGGGATGCAGCCTCTGAATGAGGGGGTCGTGCGCTGCAATGAGTCCCAAGGTGAAGACGCAACGGCCTGCTCCTGCCAGGACTGTGCTGCGTCCTGCCCTGTCATAGCCCGCCCCCAGCCCCTGGACCGCACCTTCCGCCTGGGCCGGATGCCGGGCGTCCAAGCCGTTATCATCATCATCTGCTCCGTCTTTGCCTTGCTTACCGTCTTCCTCGTGCACAGCCGTGTGGCCTCCAGCAAGGACAAAGGCAAAACAGTGGGTCCCAGGGAGAGCACCAGCCTCCCTGACAAACCCAGGCTCTCCAGCCACACTCTCCTTGGCCAGTTCTTCCAGGGCTGGGGCACGTGGGTGGCCTCGTGGCCAGTGACCATCCTGGTGTTGTCCACCATGTTGGTGGTAGGCTTGGCATGCGGCCTGGCCTACACGGAACTCACCACTGACCCTGTGGAGCTGTGGTCTGCCCCTAATAGCCAAGCCCGCAGAGAGAAGGCTTTCCACGACCAGCATTTTGGCCCCTTCTTCCGAACCAACCAGGTGATCCTGACGGCTCCTAACCGGTCCAGCTATAGGTATGACTCCCTGCTGCTGGGGCCCAAGAACTTCAGCGGGATCCTGGCCCTGGACCTGCTGCTGGAGCTGCTGGAGCTGCAGGAGAGGCTGCGGCACCTCCAGGTGTGGTCGCCCGAGGCACAGCGCAACGTCTCTCTGCAGGACATCTGCTATGCCCCCCTCAACCCCCACAACGCCAGTCTCTCTGACTGCTGCATCAACAGCCTCCTGCAGTATTTCCAGAACAACCGCACACACTTGCTGCTCCACGGCCAACCAGACGCTGATGGGGCAGACCTCCCAGCTCGACTGGAAGGACCACTTTCTCTACTGCGCCAAGTGAGTCCTCGGCGGGGCCCAGGCAGAGGAGTGGCGTGGAGGGCGCTGCTTCGGCCTCCTGGACTCCTCCTGGGCACACACCTCTGTCCTGGGACCACCATGTCCCGATAATCTCCACCCCTTCTCACCACCCCCCACTCCCCTGGGTGCAGAGTTCCCATCTGCTGCAGCAGATTTGCATGTGGCCGTTGCATGGTGCAAACCAGATGCCAATAAGGTTGCTGGGTGAGGGGCCGCGTGTGAGGGCCGCAGGGGGCAGGCAGGAGGGGACTTTGTGAGGTTGAAGTCTAGCAGAGGTCCTGAGTGACCTTCTTGTACTCTATACTCGAGAGCAAATAAGAGTTAAAAAGGGAAATAGCAGCTGAATGTTATTATCAAAACTTTTTTTTTTTTTAAACAACAGAAATTTATTTTCTCAGAGTTCCAGAGGCTAGAAGTCTAAGATCAAGGTGTCAACAGAGTTAGTTTCTTCTATGGCCTCTCTCATTGGGTGGTAGATGGACATCTTCTCACTATGTCATCACATCGTCTTCCCTGTATGATGAAAACAGTTTTGACCTTGCAGACCCTTGAAAGGGTCTCCAGGACTCCTGAGGGCCCCAGGCCACACTTTGAAAACCACTAGATTAGATGAGGGAGCCATTGCTCTCTTCCCCCCAGTACCTGGCTCTCCCTGCTCAGCTGAGCCCCAAGTTTGGGCTGCTTCTTGGAGTGTCCATGCCATGAAGCCGGGGGCTGTCCCTCAGAAATGGCAGGACAGAGAGGAGCTGTTGGCTGCTCCAGGGAGGCGCTGGTGGTCTGACCCCAGACTTACCTCTGATTGCAGGTGTACAGTCCTCGTGCATTATCTTTATTTTGGTTTGGGGTGCTCACAACAACTCTTGGGTGGTCCAGTCTCCCCCAATTCACAGATAGGAAAACTGAGGCTCAGAGGGGTGTGGTGAGCTGCTCAAGGTCACACAGCAGCCAGCACTCCCAGGAATAGTAGTGACTAATGCCCTCACTCAGGCAGAGCCGAGAATGGCATGTACAGAGCTTTGCCCATTGCAATCTTCACAACCATGCACTTTGCAGAAAGGGCTAGGTTGAAGGGCATACAGACTTGCCTGAGGGCACTGGGCTGGTAAACTATGGGCATATTGGCTCCTGGGCTCCAGGGCCCCAAGTCTGAACTCAACTTGGGGCCCTGGGTGGGAGGAGGAGGCTGTGTTTGAGACAGCCCATGCCAGGCTCTGCACCCAAATCCTGGCTGCCCCACCCTCATGGGACCTTAGGTAGTGATGCTGCATCTGCCTTCCCCATCTGGGAACCAGACAGAGACGGGTTCTGGAGGGTGGGGCTGGGTGGTGCCCGGAGCAGCCCCTGCCTGCCACAGGGAAGCAATCGGGGCAGCTCTGGCCCACTCCCTGGGTTGGGGCCTGCGTGAGATCTTGTTGCAAGGAAGCCCTTTAGGACCCACTGGGCCAGGCTATCTGCAGCCAGTGCCCCCAGCTTACCCTCCATGGTTCTATGGACCAGGGGCAAGTCTGGCGGGGCAGGGGGCAGGGGCCATAGGGACTGGGCAGGGCCAGAAAAGGCACTTTCCCTCTGTGGTTGTTTCCCTGCAGCGCCCCCCTCACCTTCAAAGATGGCACGACCCTGGCCCTGAGCTGCATGGCTGACTACGGGGCCCCGGTCTTCCCTTTCCTTGCTGTGGGTGGGTACAAAGGTAAGCTGAGTGTGCCGTGAGCGGAGGCCAAGGAAGGTGCAGTGTTAGGGCAAGAATAATAGGCAGGAGGGTGGGAGTGGTGATGGGGCTCCCTGGGGCAGCCTCGCTGATGGAAGCTGCAGGCTACACCATCCTGCCTCCTCTCTGCTGCCTCCTTCAGCTTCTCGCAGTGTTGCTCGGGTGCCCTGGTTACATGCCTGGGCCCAGAGGTCTTGCCTGTGGCTGAGAGAAGTGGGTGTAGGGGGTAAGGCCATGACTTGGACGAAGGAGGACATGAGGAGTACAGCAGGGAGGGAAGAGTGCAGGGGTGCATCTGGGAGAAGGGAGGGAGATAGGGATGCAGCTAGAATGGGAGACGGAGGCAGGGGTGCAGCTGGAGGAGGCTGAGCATTTCCTATCCCAGGGAAGGACTATTCTGAGGCGGAGGCCCTGATCATGACGTTCTCCCTCAACAATTACCCTGCGGAGGACCCCCGTCTGGCCCAGGCCAAGCTCTGGGAGGAGGCCTTCTTGGAGGAGATGCGAGCCTTCCAGAGTCGGACGGCCGGAAAGTTCCAGGTCACATTCATGGCTGAGGTAGGGGCTACGGGGTTTCTAGGGGTGCAGCCCACGTGGTCTTGAGTCAGTTCTTGTGACCCCATTCTGGCCCGGCCCCTTCCTGGGTGACCCTGGGCACTGCCACTCAGAATGGGGTGATTGTGATAGCTGTTCCTGCAGCCTCACCAGGGCTGACAACAGGCCACGGGGCACTGTGAGCCAAACCACGGTCGGTGCCCGGTGACTGAGTTCTTGCCAGCTGGCCTGGCTGGAGCGGGTGTAGTCAGAGGGGCTGGTCGGGTGTGCGTCCACAGCGCTCTCTGGAGGATGAGATCAACCGCACCACAGCCGAGGACCTGCCCATCTTCGCCGTCACCTACATTGTCATCTTCCTGTACATCTCCCTGGCCCTGGGTAGCTACTCCCACTGCAGCCGAGTGCTGGTGAGAAGTGGGACGGACGTGGTGAGGTGGGCTGGCCCAGAGCCGCAGACATCTCTAGCAGGCCTTCTTAAACTTTTCTAACCAGAGCACCTTGAGGCAGCAAAGTGGACACACCCATAAGTGGCTTCCCCAGTGGGCGATGTTTCCTGGAAGTGTTCTGTGTTGAAAGATCAGGAGCAGTTTTCTTTCTGTTACCTGACATACTCCCACTCATCCAAATGCAAGGCTAATATTTAAAATCTCTTGCAATGTGTGCTTGAGGAATTTGCAGCAGGCTCGCCTGTGCCCTTGGGTGCCCTTGGGAGGCTGGCTCTGCAGAGGCGCTTCCTGACATGTGAACTTGCTGCTGGGAGCAGTACCCGAGCACCTGTGGGCACCCAGAGTGCCACCTGCTGCCCCACACTGGGGGGCATATTGGGCAGGTGCCCTGGTGGCCACGGACTGAGATTAGCTGCATTGCAGGTGGACTCCAAGGCCACGCTGGGCCTGGGCGGGGTGACTGTGGTGCTGGGAGCGGTCATGGCTGCCATGGGCTTCTTCTCCTACCTGGGTGTCCGCTCCTCCCTGGTTATCCTCCAAGTAGTGCCTTTCCTGGTGCTGGCTGTGGGGGCTGACAACATCTTCATCTTTGTTCTCGAGTACCAGGTAAGAAGGGAGGAATTCTCCACACCCCCAACTGCACCCTCGACTCACAACCCCACCTCCTGGCTAGACAGAACCCCAGCGTCAATTTGCCAGATCCTCTTCCAGACTTTCTATGCATTGACACCTTTATAACACCTGTAGTATAACACCTGAAAATGGAGCATGTTAACCAGGTGCAGTGGCACATGCTTGTAATCCCAGCTGCTCAGGAGGTTGAGACAGGAGGGTTTCGAGTTTGAGCCCAGCCTGGGTAAAATAGTGAGACCCTGTCTCTATTTAAAAAAAAAAAATAGAATGTGTTGACATAAATGAGTTCATTCTGTCTGTGTCGTTTGGAATTTAACCCCATGCAACAAGTGGTAAAAGCTTTCCACGTTAGTACATTTAGCATTCCAAAATAAGGACAAATCATAATCCATTTAACCTCCCCCTGTGAGCATTTAGGGTTCCAGTGATGTGTGGAATAGGGATGCTAGAGACATCCCAAATGAACGAATGAACTGAGCATTTCTCCAGGCCAAATCCTGGAAGCAGAAAGAGTAGCCATGGAGAGTGTTAGAGTCTGTTCCCAACTCAGAAGGGACAGAGCAATCCCTCAGGCCTGGCTGAGTCTCTGGGCACTTGCCAGCTCCCTGTCGGCTGTCACCGGATGGTGCCTTTGGTGGGCTCTGGACTCTATCCCTGCTATTCCCACACAGAGGCTGCCTCGGAGGCCTGAGGAGGAGCGGGAGGTCCACATTGGCCGGGCCCTGGGCAGGGTGGCCCCCAGCATGCTGCTGTGCAGCCTCTCTGAGGCCATCTGCTTCTTCCTAGGTGAGCCGGGGCAGACCCTCCCCACCCAGGTGCTGGGCCTGTTGGGTTAGTGCAGGGGCCCAGGAGTTCTCAGAGGGCAGTGGGCACAGGGCAAACTCCCTTCCCTCTGCACCCTGTCTGTGTAGGCTTCCACCCTGCCCCTGAAATCAGAGTGCCCTGACAGCCTTCTGCCCCCCAACAGGGGCCCTGACCCCCATGCCAGCTGTGCGGACCTTTGCCCTGACCTCCGGCCTTGCTGTGCTCTTTGACTTCCTGCTGCAGATGTCTGCCTTCGTGGCCTTGCTCTCCCTGGATAGCAAGAGGCAGGAGGTAGGGGCAGCTGGGCCAGGACCAAGGGACCTGCCCCTGGGTCTCCACCTTGGCAGGAAGATAGGGTAGCCTCAGTGCCACAGAGATGGCTCAGAGAGTGGGATAGCGGCAGGGGCACTGGACTGGGAGTGAAATATTTGGGCCATGTGTTCCCCAATTTCCTACAGAAAAATAATTTCATTTTGGCAATTTCTGGAAATATGATCAAACCTCCTAAAGTACATGAGGTTGACAAATAAAATACAGTTGAGCCTTGAAGAATGCAGAGTTGGGGTGCTGGCTCTGTGAGCAGTCGAAAATCTGCATGTCACTTTTGACTCCTCTAAAACTTAGCTACTACTAGCCTTCTGTTGACCAGAAGCCTTAACAATGACAGTTGATTAACACATATTTTGTGTGTTGTCTATATTATATACCATATTCTTACAATAAAGTAAGCTAGAGAAAAAAAATGTATTAAGAAAATAAGGAAGAGAAAATATATTTATTGTTCGCTAGGTGGAAGTAGATCACCTGGTCTTCATCCTTCCCGTCTTTAGGTGGAGGAGGAGGGGAAGGAGGGGTTGGTTTTGTTTTCTCGGGGTGGCAGAGGCGGAAGAAAATCTGTGTATAAGTAGACCTGTGCATTTCAAGCTCAAGAAGCTCAAGTTGTTCGAGGACTTGAGCTGTGGCTTCTGTGATGGTGTAAAATTCAAAGATATTTTATCAAGATAGAAAATAAAAGCAAACATCACACTGGCGTTTTCCCATGAACACTTGTGGGCACAGGCCACTCACAGAAGGTGGCACTCCCCAGGGGTGAGGAGGCAGTCCCTGGGGTCTGCTCTGGGGCCACCTTGAGGGGCTACCTCCCCCTCCAGGCTTCCCGGCTGGACCTCTGCTGCTGCATCAAGCCCGGGGAGCTGCCCCCACCTGGCCAGAGCGAGGGGCCCCTGCTCTGCTTCTTCCGCAAGGTCTACGCCCCCTTCCTACTGCACTGGCTCACCCGTGCGGTCGTGGTGAGTGGGTCTCAAACCACACGAGGATGGGGGACTTCGTGGGGACTTCACCTCAGGGAGAGCGGAGCTGGGGGTGGAGAGGTTGCCAGGTCCAGGGGCTGACACTCAAATCTGCCCAGCTCAAGAGTGTGTCCCATGACACCCTGGCTGGCTCAAATCTGAGGGAAGATGAGGGTGCGGTTGGGCAGGAGGTTCTCATGCAGCGGTTCCCTCCTCAGCTGCTGCTGTTTCTGGCCCTGTTTGGAGTGTGTCTCTACTTCATGTGCCAAACCAACGTGGGATTAGACCAGGAGCTGGCCCTGCCCACGGTGAGCCTGGGGCCTCCCCAGACCTTAGTCCCCTGGGATTCCGGGAGGGCTTACAGCACCCAGCAGGTGGGGGCCACGTGGGCTAGGGGTGTGGGTGGCAGTGCAGAATTGCTTGTCACCTTGGAAGCGCCCCCAGTGGACCTGGGGAGAGAAGCCACAGCTGTGTATGAAAAGCGCTGCAAGAGCCAAGGACCAGCCCCAGGCCACAGTAGGAGTGATGTCCCAGGCGTCTGGGGGGCTGTCCATGTGAGATGACTGACTAACACCTTGCTGAGCACCTGCCCTGAGCTCAGCACTGCGAACTCTCCAGGCCTGGGGCCCCGGGAGGGCAGGGGCTCAGAGGAAAGAAAGTCCCCCTTAGAAGGGACCTCTAAGGTGGCACAGGATTTGCAGAGGACGGTGGTGACAGACTCACGTGTGGAAAGCTGGGATGAGCCAAGGTGTGTTTCCCGGGCGTGGGAGCGGCCATAGGGGTGAGGCAGAAGTGGGGGACAAGCTAGAGGCAGGGAGCATGGTGGCGGAGGGTCCTGATTGCCAGGCCTGGGCCAGAAAGTGTGTCACACGATGCGTCAGCTGAGGTCGGACCCGCTGCTGGTCTGGACGTGCACCAGAGGTGGTGTGGGCTGGTGGCTGAGAGGAAACAAAGCTACAGACAGCAAAATCTCAGAAACACTGTGTGACCAGGCTCCAGGGAGAAGGCAGGGCGGGGTCGGGGCTCACTGCCTAGGACCTCTCTGGGGAGCTGTGGTGGAGGTTTGGGTGACGGTCTGGGCACTGGCAGGAGCACCGGAAGGAGCAGCTGGGCCCAAAGCCAATGGCAGGGCTGAGTGGGGTCTGCTGGGGCAGATCTTAGGTGGTGCTGCCCCAGGGTCCTGAAAGTGAGATGAGGAAGGAGAGCAGATGGCTCAGAACCGCACCTTCCAGTGACCATATGGAGGAGAGCAGGCGGGGAAGCCAGCAAGTGTCACACAGTGACTGTCCCAGCTGCAGAAGCACTGGGGGTTGCATCACAGGGCTAAGGCATAGATAGTCCCCAGAGCCCTGAGAGCAAGAGGGAAGGAGAGGCTGGGCGCAGTGGCTCATGCCTGTAAATCCTAGTACTTTGGGAGGCCAAGGTGGGAGGATGGGAGGATCACTTGAGGCCAGGAGATGGAGACCAGCCTGAGTAACATAGCCAGATCCTGTCTCTGCAAAAAATAGAAAAATTAGCAAAAAATTAGCGGGGTGTGGTGGCACATGCCTGTAGTCTCAGGTACTCGGGAGGCTGAGGGAGAATTGCTTGAGCCCAGCGGTTTGAGGTTGCTGTGAGCTATGATCATGGCACTGCACTCTAGCCCGGACACCAGAGGGAGACTTTGTCTCAAAAAAAAAAAAGAAAAAAAAGAAAGAAAGAGGTGATGGGCTGCAAGACTCCACCAAAGTTTTATGTTGTTGTCCTTTGTTTTTTTTCTGTTGGAGATGTTTGTTTCTTACTGCTTTTTTAAAATTTGTTATTTTTTTTCAATTTTTGATTATAGCAGAATACACATAATGTAAAATTTACTATCTTTACCAATTGTTTTTTGAAAAAGAGTTTTAGGTAATAAAGGGTTTTCTTTCTTACTTCCCCTTCGTCCTCCCTTTCCCCCTCCCCTCCCCTCTCCTCCCCTTCCCTTCCCTTTCCTTTCCTTTCCTTGTCTTACTCTGTTGCCCAGGGTGGAGTGCAGTGGCATCATCATAGCTCACTGCAACCTCAAACTCATGGGCTCAAGCGATCCTCCTGCCTCAGCCTCCCAAGTAGCTGAGACTATAGGCACTTGCCACCATGCCTGGCTAATTTTTTCTATTTTTTGTGTAGATGGGGTCTCACTATATTGCTTAGGATGCATTTTAACCATTTTTAAGTTTACAGCTCAGTGTGATATTAAACACATTCATATTATCCATCACCACCTCCATCTCCATAACTCTTTCCTTTTTGTAAAATTGAAACTATACCTAATGAACAGTGACTTAACTATACCTAATGAACAGTTCTGAAAGTGAGATGAGGAAGGAGAGCAGACGGCTCTCTCTCCCCTCTCCATTCTCCCCTCCCTCCAGCCCCTGGCAAGCACCATTCCACTTTTTGTCTCTATGAGTTTGACCATTCTAGGGCACCTCATATAAGTGGAATCATGCAATATTTGTCTTTTTGTGACTGTCTTATTTCACTTAAAATGATGCTGTAGCATGTGTCAGAATCTCTTTCCTTTTTAAGGTTGAATAACATTCCATTGTGCATATATACCACATTTTGTTTATCCATTCTCCTGTTACTGGTTATGTGGGTTGCTTCTACCTTTTGGCTGTTGTGAATAGTGCTACTGTGAACATGAGTGTTTGAGTCCCTGCTTTCAATTCTCCTGGAAGTGGAATTGCTGGATCATATGGTAATTCTGTTTTTAAGTTTTAAGAACTCTTTATACTGTTTTCCACAATAGCTGTACCATTTTACATTCCCACTAGCAGCACACAAGGGTTCCAATTTCTCCATATCCTCACCAACACTTGCTATTTTCTGTTTGTTTTTTTTTTTTCAAAGCGAGGAAAATTATTAGTGATAAGGAGATGCATTACATAGTAATAAAGGATTCCATTCTACAGCATATACTTAATATATATGTACCTAAAAACTGAGCATCAAAACACCATGTATCAGAAATGGACAGCTCCAG
>CAUYRT010064016.1:0-31850 GCA_963574885.1 Lepilemur ruficaudatus | reverse complement strand
TGTTCATAGTGGAAGGCAGGGCCATACACTAAACCAGTCTCAAGATTTCTTGTCATTTAGGAAAGGATTCCCCAAAGTGTGTTCTATGCAACTGCAGTCCAATGAGATCTTTGAAGATATTTTCAGGGAAATGTTTTTTTTGAGACAGACTCTCTCTCTGTTGCCCAGGCTAGAGTGCCGTGGCATCAACCTAGCTCACAGCAACCTCAAGCTCCTGGGCTCAAGCAATCCTACTGCCTCCCAAGTAGCTGGGACTACAGGCATGCACCACTATGCCTGGCTAATTTTTTTTCTATATATTTTTAGTTGGCCAATTAATTTCTTTCCTTTTTTTTTTTTAGTAGAGACGGGGTTTTGCTCTTGCTCAGGCTGGTTTCGAACTCCTGACCTTGAGCGATCTGCCCTCCTCAGCCTCCCAGAATGCTAGGATTACAGGTGTGAGCCACCATGCCTGGCCAGGGAAATGTTTTTATGGCCAAATTCTTTTGGATTTTTATTGCCAACCTTATCAAAATCTTTAAGACACTAATGAGTACTGAGAGAAGGAATGGAAAGTATAAAGTCTTCCACATTTATTTGAATATAGAAGTTTTTCATGGGAGAATTTTAAACATTGCTTAACCACAATAATAAAATGGAAAATTAAATGGAAGATTTGTTTTCATGCTAGAGTTTATACAGACAATTCAATCACATTGTTCTTGCCCTCCATGGAAGATAAGACTAGGTCAATAAGAGTTATCCTAGGGTCACTTATATTTGTCCCCCAGGGTTTTGAAAAATGAGAAGAATTGAGTAAGAGTCTCTGTGGAAGTGAGACCTCACAGGCACGTGAAATTAAGTATTTCTAGAAAGCACAGATAAAGAATCATCTTCCAAAATAGCATTTCCCTTGCCTAAAAATCTACATAACCCTCTCTGAAAGAGAATCTCAAGGGATTAGAAAATACATAGAATACTTTTGGGAAATTACTTAACAAAAAAGAGCTGAAAGTAACTGTGGGCATCATAATGGGCTTTGCAGAAACTATAGACTTAGGGATGCCGTATTAGTTGAAATTAGTTTATTTGTATTCTTTGTAGTCTTCTAACTGCATACTGAGCCTTGTGCAATGTGGTACCATGGCCTTAACTCATGAGCCTTTTATTTAATAATGGATAACTTCAAAAATGAAGTATGGAATTTATGCTATGTATGAATCTAGATACGAGATAGCCCATGTAAAAACTGTCTACGTGTTTGTGCTTTATGTGTCTATTCAAAGATATTATAATTGTGCATGTGTCTATATTTATCATGATTGCTAAACATTTTGAAAACCTCTTTTGTGATTATAACTGTGCTAGGAACTGTGTATATAGATTTAACTGAGAAAATCTCAGTTACTCTGAAGATTTTTTGGCCTTTAAGATAATTGAGAAATTTTGCTGATGACTGGGAAAGAGGAGCTACATGTGAACAAACTGAAGAATGTGACACTGACTTGCCAAGATTTATAACCAGAACATTCAGATTCATCTTATTATTTACGAACTAACAGGAGATAGCTTGGTTGCCATAGCCCTGAGGCGTGCTCTGATCTGTGCATCATTGATCAATGGGAAAGGGGAGAAAGCTAAGACTCACTTATGAAAGTCACTCCAATTGTTGGAATGGCCACTATGAGGCTTTTTACTGTAGAACCAGGGCCTAGGATGTACACAGGGAGTTATAGTTAAGGAAATTAGACCTTTCCATGTGTCTGGCACAGGCTTGGCTTACACCTATTATTATTAATTGTGGTTATTTTTATTGAAATTGTAATAATAATTATTAACTATAATTATTAATGACACCCTCTTTTAGTCTCAAAAGTGATCTAGTTTGCATAGCAAATAATATTCTTTCCTAATTAGAGAGGAAAGAACTTGGGGTTTGGGTGTAGCTCAATCTAGGTTTGAATTTCAGCTTTGATGGCTACCAGGTAGGTGACCTAGTGCTAGTTACATAATCTTTTTGAGCTGCAGTCTTTGTATAAATAAAATGGAGATAATAATTCCTTCAAGAGTTGTTGAAGGGCTTATATGAATGTAAAATATGCAGCTGAGTACCTCACATATGGTAAACACAAAATAAATTACATCTACTTTTGTTCTTCTGATTGGTATTTTCACCCAAGAAGGTTCAATTCCAAAAGAAGGACAAGATAACTGAAATCCAGCTAAGAGGTGATATTTGAAATGTGGTTCTAGTTTTTTTACCTACAGGAAACAAGATGTGGCCAGGAGCCAAGGACATAAGGGAGAGTTCCCAGCTCCCCATGGGAGGGCTTGGCCGAATCTGAGACGGGTAGTCAGACTCATACCGATGAGCTTGTTCAAAGGTAGGACATAGATTGTACTGCAGAAATGTAGCAAAGCTGTGGAAGGAAGCAGCCACTGTAGTGCTCAGGATGCTGCAGGATACCCCAGCTGGCAACCAGGTAACCTATCTATTGGAGCATTATGAATTCCAGTTTCCTTCTCATGATGGGCTTATCCTTTTAATGGTTTTCCTGATCTGTTCCAGACTGACACAGGATCTGGGTGTTTTGCCTGCACATCCTTAGACCACGTGGTTGAGTTAGGCTGGGGAGGGAGAGGGCTAACCTAACCAAAGTTGATTTCTTTTTTTCTGGTTCCATAGTGTGCTTTACACTATGGAGAGAACAAGCACATTTTCATAGCAGAATGCTTCAGAACTTGACCAAATTATATGATATCTGAAGATTTGGGGAAATGGACTGCAACATTTTACACTGATTATGGGTATATGTAAATTCTATTGAAATACCATTATTGTTTTAAGAAACAAAAATTGTCTAATGTTTCATAAAACATAGTAGCATTTTATGGTAGTGTTATTTTATAAGCATCTTTGGTCATAGAATTCTTACATTTCCACTCCCTATGTACCTGTGTACACACTCTATACAATCACAAGATCCTCAATCAATCGACTCTGAATTAAACAAAAGAAGGAATATTGAGGTGGGCCCTAAATAATCATGTGAACACTTAAAAGAGGTAAAAAGAGTAAAGTCTGGCTTTGAAGGAGCAAAATTCCATGTTGTGGAGAGAGCCATGGGCAGGGAATATTGGGTGGCCTTGATTGACGGCCAGTAAGAAAATAGGAACCTCCACCCTTTAACTTAAAGGAACCAAATGCTGGCAACAACCTGAATGAGTTTGGAAGAAGATCCTGAGCTCCAGATGAGACTACAGCTCCAGCTGACACCTGGATTTCAGCTTTGTAAGACTCTGAGCAAAGAACCCAACTAAGTCTTTGCACGAGTCTTCTGAAACTGCAATATATAAAGAAGATGTTTCTGCAAGCTGCAGCATTTGTGGTAACTTGTTAGACAGCAATAGAAAACTAATATACTATTACACACATTTTCCTATGAATGTTAAATCTAATGGTATTTGAAGCCAATTTGAAACTGCAGGTAAATTTTTGGGTTTGGCCAATCTTTAGGTTTGGCCAACTTTAATCAGGTCTGAGAAGTTTAATGAGAGATTATTCCATACCTGATCAAATATTTTAATTTAATTTTAATTCTGAAATCCAAAGCCAGCTACATTTGGGTTATTTTTCACAAATTTCTGAATCACTTAAAAAGTGACTTTAGAGAGTCTATTTAAGCTACTTTCTGTAAAAGCTTCTGTTTCAAAATTTGTGGAAGAAACTTCACAGACCATATGTTTTATGTTTGCTAAATACCACAACATATTTCTCAGCTACATAGCTTTGCTAGATGCTGGGAATTTCAGAACATTTTGTATATTAGATCAAGTCCTTTTGCAATGCCTTTTACTTGCTAACCCTGTACAAATCAGAATAAGTGGAAGGCTAAAAAGAATAAGACAAGTATCTCTTTTTGATGGATGAATAGGATAGATCTATTTCAACCTAGATCATAGATATTTTCAAAGAACCATCAAAATCTGTAAAACTAATTAATGTCTGACCATGTAAGAAGATGAATTCCTACCTGTCTGTTGACTTTTTGTCTTTGAAGCTTTTTGTTTTGCCATACACTGCCTGTTGTTAGTGCTGATTTATATTTCATGAGATTGTCACATTTTTTCAATCTAAATGCCAGGTTTCATTTTATGTGTCTTTTTCAGAAGAATACCACAATGTAGGATGAATTTATACTAGGTTTAAATCTTTTTGGATGATTCAGAAGGGAAATGTACTAGAGATGTAACAGAGGCTGTTCTAATCTAAACTATGTTACTGTGACTTTAATTTAAAACTTTTATTTTTCTAAAGTATGCAGGAATAAGCCTAAGATTGGGACTACCAACGTAATGGTGCATCGTCTGGTGGGAATGATGCTCACCTTGGACAGGTACACGCTTGCTTTATCCTACTGCTACCTTGGCAAGGCATCATGAGTCAGTGATCTCACCTTCATCCTGCCATGTGCTTTTTTCCTCTTTTGCAAATGTCCTTCTGTCAAAAGACCCATAATTCAGCAGCTTTCAAAATGATTTTATCCTTTTTTTTTTCAAAGTTCAAAGTAAATGTTTGAGATAAGAGGAAAGAAAGAAAATTACTTAAGTTGTGAGGATAGGATTATATATGATTGAGCTTGACAATATGACAGTTGATTAGCTCTGATGTTTTTATGCATTTTGAGAAAATTGCAGCGGTTTAGATTGCTTTAATAATCTGTTGTTTTAAGTCAACAATAGAAATGTGTCTTCGAAAAAATATTTTTTTCCTTTGCTTCCATTGTCTTAGACTCTTAAGCAACACATGAAAAGCTGATTTATATATACTGATTTATATAATTTCTTAAGCAGCAAGGGTCTTTAAGGTATATTGATTATGCGTTTCTCCCCCTTCTTTTCCCTTAAAGCCCCTTTCTCCACAAACTCTCAGAAATGGAATATTATTGAGGCCGCCAGCGGGTTCCATTAGTTGCACTGCACCTTGAGGTTTTCTAATGAAGCTAGGCTGTATTTTCTGTCATTAAGCATGATTTGAAAGAATGCTTTAATTATCTCTTTGCACTGATTGTGGTTACCCTTCCTACGACTTCAGCAGTGAGCATGTTGTGTAGTATTTTTCTTTTGGAGTTTTTCTGTAATATTTGACATTTTGTTGTTGATGGTCATTCTACTTTGGCAGTAAAATAGAGTAAATTAGATTTCCTGCTTGTCATTTGGGAGAAGATGATTTATAGATCTTTACATGTAGTTAAACTCATCCCTTTTCCAATACATTGTGGGTAAATATGCAGGATACAGCAGAGATTGCTAAGTTTCTCTTTTACAAGGAGTAACACTCTTGGGTCATATTTAAGTGCATCTAGCAGTGGCAATGTTGGTCTTTTATTTGGAGTTTAGGCTACTTCCTTTTGTAAATATTTTGTATAATTACATACAGCCTGATGTTTAGTCATTTGAACGCACTCTTGGAAGTGTTAGATGTTCATTTGTTCCCTATGCATGAGTGTTTTTCGCCTTCGTTTGTGGTTATTTTGTTTGTTTCTAACTCAGCCACCCTTGGCAGAGACCTAGTCTTTTAAACATGCACAGAGTCTGACTCACCTCAGGCTTTGGCCAACATTCTAACGAAATGCCTCTGGTAGAGCGTATGTTTCACTGACCTCCTTTAGAGCTGTTTTACTGGGGGTCATAACTTTTTCCATGATATAGTAAAAAGCATGAGAGCTTTGGGATAGATATACCAGAGTCAGAAGGCATAGTTTGCCACTCTTGGTTGTGTGACCTGAGTATGCTGCTTAAGTTTGCTGAGCTTCATATATTCCTTATGAATATATGTAAAAAATATATTCATATACATAGTAGGCCCTCAAATGTATGTTGTCTTCAGGAATAGGTTCTTCGTCTTCATTTTCCTATGCTTTCATAAAAACAGCAACTAAAAGCATCTTATGTAATTTAAAGAAATCGTCAAATACACAAATGAATGGTGAGTTCTCACCTACTCTAGCTCTTTTGTTAAAATAAATGTAAAAAATTTATGATGCCATAGTCCCTACGAGCTGTCAGAACTTTATTACCACAATGGATTTATTTACAGTGTCACACTTGTTTTAGGTAGGATGAATTTAATGCTGAAGATGTGTGGAACTGAAACACTCCATTCATTAATCTCCCAGAAGAGAGAGAATGACTTGCATTTATTTATTTGTTTAATTTTTTTTTTTTGTAAAAGCAGGAGCAGACCTGGCTTAATCACTATTCCTCTGAAAGTTCTACCGATGTCATTTAGAACAAGTGGTGACCCATGAGGATGGGGATATCTGGAGAATAAATGCCTGCCCCAGCCAATTAAACAGTGAATTCCCAAATAAGTGGTAAGTTAAATTTTCATCATACAAAGTTACATTTATTTTTGTAGAATACCTAGATTTTCTGAAGTGTTTGTTCTTTAGTAATAAATATGCAGTTTATCTGTATGGAACTTCCTTTAAAAAATGAATAGGAATCAAGGAATGATTTGAGAACATATTGTCACAAACACATACATAATGCAAAGAAGGGAAGAAGTCTGAAATGGAGGAAGGATGAATGAGTGAAAGATGACTAGATTTGTCTTCTGAAGCAGTGAACTCACGATGGAGAGTGTAGGAGTGAAGCCTGAGTTTGGGGGCATCACAAAGTCTATTATTGAAGCAGTGGGTGGCACTGACGTGCACACTCCCGTTAGCCAGGCACGGGAGAGTCGGGATGCTGGCGCCCCTCTCTCACTTCACTTGATAATAATGTCTGCATTTGACAGAGGGCATTTTGAAAACGTGTGGACTGTGCAGGAGAAATATTGGAATATAAAGAATAATTTTTTGCCCTCTGATCAGGAAACTAGAAAGTGTCTTGAGGGTTAACAACGTGGAAGAACTAGGAAGGCAGATGGTTTCAGGTTCTGATTATCCAAGAGCAGCCTACTCCTGTCCTCACGATGACTTCAGAGCACTGTGTGGTGATTAAATAGCAAACTGAAATACTTATACCTTTGAAGGACATATTAATTCAATGGCTCTGCATGCAAACGTCTTAAAATTTGGAACGATTATGGTTATTTTAAGCTCCTTTTCACAAGAAAGGGATAAAGTCTCAATACATCTGAAAAGGGAATCTCTCCCATGCCAAACCCAGAAACAGCATATGTTTGTTTGGATGAAAGAAACTGTGAAACACATCATCTCATTCACATTCAAGGACAATTTGAAACTAAATTAGAGATATTCAGGCAGCGTCCTCTGTGGAGTGCTTTCTGTTAGCAGAAACCCAAAGCATCGTTTTTCATTATTTAAGAAGTACCTGAAGAGAGACACTGTGTATTACCCACCCACCTCCACCTGCTGCCTGATCTGCCATTCCAATTACAGTGCTGCAAATTTAGGCACTCAATCAGATAGCAGGCGGGATGCTGTGTGAAGAGAAAAGCAGAAACAGAGAAGTTATCCAGATATAGCATTCCAACGACATCAACAGTGTCGTTTTTGGAATTAAAAGAGCAGTTTATATTTTCAGAAGTTAAAGAGTACAAAAGATGAAAAACCCACGTGTTTGGGTTAAAGTGGTCAAAACAGGATACACAGTGTGTACTCCTGTTTTCCAGCCCCGTGCCTCAGTCTTTATTACTTTGAGGAGAAGGAGCCAGGAGGGCCTGTCCAGGTTTTCACACCTTTTCACGGAGGAAGAGGTAGTGATGTTCGTCTTTTTAGATGCTCTAGTCACCTGATGGTTGCTGGACTTTCACAGTTCTTCATCCCATGTGGGAAATGAAAAAGAGGTGTTGGGAGTGAACCTGGTCTCCAGGAGCTGGTGAGATACCAACTTCCTGGCTCTGCCTACCTGATGGGGCATGGAAACTTTGTAGCTTTATTCTTCTGCTCTCTTGATGTCAGAGATGGGAGTCAGATTAAAAGTTGCCAGCTTCTAATCAGGATTTCCACTGAAATCTGGGAACGGTCCCAGATTTGACAGTATGGCCATCATTGTTGTTAGTACTTCTCAGAAGTTCCACTTTTGGAATTTAATTGCTTTCTAAAAACTTGTCTCATGAATCTCCTTGTCTTTCTTCAAGTTTTCTCAGTGGGGAAATTTTGTTGTTTTATGTATCCCCTCCAAAACATACTCATCAGATTCTCTTGACCCTCTTCATGTTTGTCCTGACTGTAACTTGGGTCTGATGGATGTGTTTGATGCACAAAAGAATATTCTAAAAGGAAATTTTCAACAGTTCCAATATCATCTACCTCAGGTTAATGTATGCTTATATTTAAAAATGTCACATAATTCTAATTAATATTAGACACCAGGAGGGTACACAAATAGTATAAACACTGATTCATCTTTGGAGTGCAAAAAAGAAAGCTGCTTAAAATTCATTATGACCTACTAAAATAATTTTGTTAGGAATTTTCAAAGGCTGTTCTACACCCAAATTTTCCTCAACAGTTATATATATATATATGTATATATAGAAAATATTTCTTGCTAGCAATGAGGAGTTCTTTCAGCCTCACCAAGGAGCTGATGCAATAATCCTAACTAGGTAGCGACCTAAGGATTATATCCATCACTGATGGTGTAGCTTTACCAAAAGGCAATTACACTTGTTTTCCTTGTTATCAGAACTCTGATTCTGTTCAAATACTGATGCAATCATATATTTTAGAGACTGAAGCAAATACTTTAAGCCAATATGTATTTCCATTACTCTGGCTAGATTGGCCATGTCATGAAATTCTGATGAATTGCGGGTGAGGGGAAGTTTCTCGGGAAAGTTATCTTCACTCCTAAAAAGATACTTTTGTTGTTGTTGTTGTTGTTTTGCATTCAGATTTTGTTATGTAGGGGCACAATGGCTGGAGAGACTGTAGTCACCCTCTGATGCTTTACTGTGTGACTTTTTGTTGTGTAAGGCAATAAATTTACCTTATTATACACAAAAGTTTTAAAACAGCTTTACTGAGGTATAATTGATGTACAATAAACTGTTATTTTTTTTCCCTTATTCTTTTACTTCAGAATATTACAGGGGTACAAATGATTTGGTTACATAAATTGCTTTAGTACCATCTGGGTCAAAGTTGTAAGTGTGCCCATCCCCCAGATAGTGTGCAGTGTACCCGTTAGGTGTGGATTTATCTACCACCTCCTCCCCTCTCCCACCTGCTTGATTTCCGATGAATATTATTTCCATATGTGCACATATGATCGATTAGTATCAATTTAATGGTAAGTATGTGTGGTGTTTGTTTTTCCATTCTTGTGTTACTTAGAAGAGTGGTCTTCAGTTCCATCCAGGTTAACACAAGAGGTATTAGTTCACCATTTTTTATGGCTGAGTAGTACTCCATGACATACATGTACCACATTTTATTAATCCCCTCATGTATTGATGGGTGCTTGGGTTGTTTTCACATCTTTACAAGTGTGAATTGTGCTGGTATAAACATTCGAGAGCAGGTGTCTTTTTTATAGAATGTTTGTTTTTTCTTTGGGTAAATACCCAGTAGTGGGATTGCTGGATCAAATGGTAGTTCTACTTTTAGTTCTTTGAGGTATCTCCATACTACTTTCCATAGAGGTTGTACTAGTTTGCAGTCTCAGTCAGCAACAGCGTGTGACTGTTCCTATCTCTCCACATCCAGGTCAACATGTGTTGTTTTGGGATTTTTTGATAAAAGCCACTCTCACTGGAGTTAAGTGATATCTCATTGTGGTTTTGATTTGCATCTCCCCGATGATTAGGGCTGTTGAGCATTTTCTTCATATGTTTGTTGGCCATTAGTTCATGTTCTTTTGGAAAGTTTCTGTTCATGTCTTTTGCCCACTTTTTAATAAGGTTGTTCGATTTTTTCTTGCTGATTTTCTTGAGTTCTTTATGGAATCTAGTTATGAGCACTTTATTGATATATAGTATGCAAATATTTTCTCCTATTTTGTAGTTGTCTGCAATCAACTGTTCTTATTAAAGGTGTACAGTTAAATAAGTCTTGGCATATGTACACACCTATGAAATTACCACTGTTAATATAATGAATGTTTCTATCACCCCCAAAAGTTTTCTTATCTATGTGTTTGTAAATAAAGACAGTTTTAATGCTGTTATTAAAACATTTTATTTTTTAATCTTGCCTTATGCACTGACTGCAGTATCTAGTACACTGTTGAACAGAAGTGGCAAAAGTTGATATCTTTACCTTTTTCCTCATCTTTTCATTCAGTCTTTTACCAGTAAGTTCGATATGAGCTATAGTTTTTTTGTAGGTGCTTTTATCTGATTGAGGAATTTCTATTCTTACTACCTGAGAGATTTTTTTTTCAGGGATTAACGTTGGATTTCAGCAGATATTTTTCCACATCTATTTAGATGGCCATATGGTTTTTCTTTTTTAATCTGTTAATGGGATATAATTTAATAGTACATCAGTTGAAATTTGAATGTTAAACATTGCATACCTGGAGTAAACCTAACTTGGTCATGATAACTTTTTATATAATGATAAATTCGATTTGACAAAATTTTATTATGTCCACAAGGAATATTGTTCTATAGTTTTGTTTTATTCCAAGGTCTTTGTCTGGTTTTGGCCTAAAAGTAAGCTTGGCATTATATACTGAGTTAGTGAGTATTCCCTCCTCCCCAACCTTCTGGAAGGAAATAATTTTATTGTTGTTATGTTTTCTATGTTATTGATTACTGCTACAATCTTTATTTTTTCCTTTCTTCTGTTTATTTTAGTTTTCATTTGTCCTTTTTCTAGTTTCTTATAAAAAAAGCTGAAGTAATTGGTTTGAAACTGTTCTTTTCTAATGTAAGTATTTTAATTCTATTTGCCTTTCAGTGATGCTTTAGCCACAAATGATGATACGTTATGTTTTTATTTTCATTCAATTTTATATACTTTCAAAGTGGACATTTGGAAATGTGGAATTTTGTTGTAAATATCTGGGGATTTTCCAGGTGTGTTTTTGTTATGGATTTAAGATTAAATTCTAGCATAGTCAGATACATACTTTGTATGATTTGATTCCTATTAAGTGTATTCGAATATGCACTGTGCCACAGAATATGGTATATGCAGGTAATTCTCTGTGTGCTTAAAAAGAATATGCATTCTGTTGTTGAGTTTTTTGATGTTTTCATGAATATTGTTCATCTTAATAATACTCCTATAAGTGAGGTATCATCAATATCATTTTTTAAGTTTTTTATTTCAAAATATTGTGGGAATACAAATGTTTATGGTTACGTGGATTCCTTTTGTACTGCTTGAGTCTGGGGTACAAGTGTGCCTATCACCCAGATACTGTTCATTGTACCTGTTAGGTAGGTTTTCACCCATCTCCTCCAACCTCCTCCCGCTGCTTGACTTACACTGAGTTTTGATTCCCTCTGTGAACGTGTGTTCATCGATTAGTTCCAATTTAATATCGAGTACACGTGGTGTTTGTTTTTCCATTCCTGAGATACTTCAGTTAGGATAATGGTCTCCAGGACCATCAACATTTTTGCAAAAGGCATTAGTTCATCTTTTTCCGTGGCTGGATAGTATGCCATAGTATACACATACCACATTTCGGTAATCCACTCACCAGTTGATGGAAACTTGGGTTGATTTCACATTTTTGCAATTGTGTATTGTGCTGAAATAAACATTAAAGTGCAGGTATGTTTTTGATAAAATCACTTCTTTTCCTTTGGGTAAATACCCAGTATTGGGATTGCTGGATCGAATGGTAGGTTCACTTTTAGTTCTTTGAGGAATCTCCATACTGTTTTATATAGAGGTTCCTTACATTTTACTTAAGCATTCTTTTCTCTCTGCATCCACACCAGCATCTATTATTTCTGGAATTTTTAATAAAAACCATTTTAACTTGAGTAAGGTGATATATCTCATCGTGGTTTTAATTTGCATTTGGCTGATGGTTAGTGACATTGAGCATTTTTTCATATGTTTATTGGCCATTTGTCTATCTTCTTTTGAAAAGCTTCTGTTCATGTCTTTTGTCCACTTTTTAATGAAGTTGTTTGATTTTTTTCTTGCTGATTTGCTTGACTTCTTTGCAGATTCTGGTTATTAGCCTTTTATTGGATATATATCCATATTTGATGGATTTCCTTTGCTAAGAAATGATTTCCTGTTTAGTATTCAATAAATATATGTATTTTTAAAATCATCTTGATTGTTTCAAATTTAAAAAAACGAACTAAACAAAGAATTTTTCCTTTTTCCACAAATAAAAATTAGGAGCAATCCCCAAATATAAAAAGCTTATTTTTAAGTGTTATACACTCATGAATAATCTTTGTAAAATGCAAGAAAGTTCTAATATATATTAGTTATTTTATATTCCAGATAAAGTAGTTTCTCTTTGGTTGCTGATATAAATAAATTTGTATTTGGGGATTCAATTTAAAATTTCAACTTGATTCAGTAATAAGTTACACATGATCAAGTTCTTAATAATCTTCATTTTTAAAATAATCTCCATTTTGCAAATATTTTAAGCACAGACTCATATGATTCTTTGGATAATGAGCACAGAGATTTTGGGTTCTAAAGATAACAACAGAAGTGGAAATTGCAAAATATTTCATTTTGCATAATAATTTATATGTAAGTAAATAAAATAAATTAGTCTTGTTTACATTAATGGCTTTATCAGATTAAGGAGACTGCTGAGAAAGAAAGTATTCTCTTCAAACAATATTTAAAAGTTTAGAATTTTAAAGACTTTAAGGTACATGATGTTAGAATGGAATTTGAAGATAGACTTTGTAAAATGTTTTGCTGTAATGATTTTTGAAAATATACCCCCCAAAAGCAATAATTATTAAGATACTGAATTTGAGAGTTTTTCTCTAAAAACAAATTTTTAAAAGTATATATTTTATTGATACATAATAATTGCACATAATTATTGGGTGCATGTACTATTTTGATACATGCATACAATGTGTAATGACCAAATCAGGGTAATTGGGATATCCATTTCCTTAAGCATTTGTCATTTCTTTGTGTTGGGAACATTTCAAATATTCTCTTCTAGCTATTTTGAAATATATATTAAATTATTGTTAACTATAGTCACGTTACTATTCTATCAAACACTAGAACTTATTCTTTCTATCTAATTGTATTTTTGTACCCATTAACCAACTTCTGTTCATCCCCCCACCAGCTTTCCCAGCCTCTGATAACCATCATTCTACTCTCTACCTTTATGAAATCAACCTTTTCAGGTCCGGCACATGAGTGACAACATATGGTAAAAATATATATTTTTAAATATGTTTAATAGTAGGGTAATGGGAATATTTAAAACTATAGAGAAAATTTAGATTTGACTGCATTTTAAATCTGTAGTTACTTCCAAAATAATTATATGAACAGGATTTATTTTGTGAATATTAATTTTATAGATCACATACCTTTAATACAGTGAGATTATTTATATGGTTATTATGTGTTTCCTGATTCATATTCTACTTTCAGTAAGGAAAACTCTATAATATTAAAAGTTTTACTCATGCACTATATATAAAGAATTTAACTTAATCTTTTTGAAACATGCTTCATTTTGGCTAAAGATGAGAAATAAAAAAATTTAGTTCTGGAATACTAGATTTCAGAAATTTTCAAGATCTTAGAAAGAAGAAAGATTAATTTGTTATTTTTCCTGAAATAATTCTTTTCAAAAATTCGTAAAAAATATAAGCATGGAGCAGGATTTGTATTTTGAATATTCCATAGTCAGAAGTTATTAGCAGAAGAAAGACATGACTTCATAAGTAATACACACACATGCATCTACACATACATGTACACTACATACACATGCAAATACATACACATATGTATGCACACACACATGCACACATACACACACCAATATACACATACTTATATACAATGTAGAATATCTATGTTTCCTTGAAATCTGGACTCTGTTTTTATGAGAAATCAATCATTTCAATCTTGTATTTGCTATTGTTTAGCCATTGACTTTGTTTGAATAACTGTCCTTGGAATCTTTAGAGTTATGAGATCATTCATTCATCCTAATTCATTCACCCCCTAATCCTTAGAAGATAAATAACTTATAAATCATATAGAACTATGCAAAGCAATAATTTTTCAACTCTAAAGGTATCTTTAAGGTTTGGGAATTATAAAGTGTATCTGAGAACTGGTCAAGCAGAAATATGAAAGCTTTAGAGGGGCAATTCTAACTCCTTAGAATTCATAGATTGTTGACAGACAGAAGACTACTGACAGCTCATTCAGTTCAAATTCATTGTGTCTGTCTGATTTGGGACAAATTATTTAACCTGTGAGTCTCATTTTTTTTCCAATCTGGAGAACGGGGATAATAATACCCACTCACTGACTCCTTATGAATGTTGATTGAGATAACGAATGTAAAGGACTTAATAAAGCACTTGGTTTATAGTAAGTGCTCGAAGGTCTTTATTATTATCACTATTATCTCTAAAATGTTAATTATTATTTCTTCCTTATTTCTTTACTTAATATATTACCTTTATATGACTCCTTATAGTTTCTTAAGTTATAATTCAATGTATCAAATCTCCAAATAAAGGTTGAAAATTTTAGTTAATATTTTAGTTCCTGAAAATGAATGGTTTTGATAATACCACTCATCTACCAAAGCAAACGAATTAAAAAAAAACAACAAACAAAACTCCAAGTACCATCTACTATCCACCAAATCAAATTCAAAATTCCTTTTCCATACATTCAAGTTCTTTCCTAGTTAGATCTCAATTTATATTACCTTATTCCAAACACACAAAACCACATGCTGTTCCCTAAACTTGTCAGAAGTTTTCCTTCAATCTTTATTTAGATTGTTCCTATCCATGAGCCTAGATAAACACCCTGTATAGGAATCTCAGCTGGGACTTTATGGGAAAGACTGGACCCAGCACATTGGTAGATTTTTGCTTTTACTTATCTGCTAAAGTTTATTAACTGTTTGAAAGTATTCTGTATTCTTAGAATTTTGAGGTAAATTTGGACTAACGAGGACAAAGAACTACCTCAGAGAAACCAAAATACCCTACATTTTTAAGATCAGGTTAGATTACCCAATGTTTAGCTGCCAAGGAAAACCCTGAGCCACACTTCTAAATGGCACCAGTTTTTAAGAAGCCTTATTCTCTTTACTTTCAATAACTAACACATATGATGCTCATTATGATATGAGCTGGCTATTTCTCTAGTCACGCTGCACATACTAACTGTGGTAGGTATTGCCATTTTCCCTATCTTATAAGCGAGAAAGCTGAAACATACAGAGAGTTTAAGGATTTGACCAAGGTCACACAGACCAAGTCATTCTCCCTTCATTCTTAACTTTTGAATCTTTCATTATATAAATTTAGGGATACCCTGTGCTTCAGATGGTAATGTGACAATGAGTTAAAAGAAATGCAAGACTTCAAAGAAAAAATGAAAAGAAAATTATTAAAGCCTAGATTATGTACTCATATTGACATAAATTAATACGCTACAATTCTCTTTTGAAAAAAAATCAGATTTCAAACTATTGAATGAAACTTGCATTTGAAATACTTCTATCAGTGAGCAAAGGCACTTATATCAAGAAAAGCATTACTAGTAGATTAAGTTGTAAACTACCAGTAACATTCAGAAACTGACCTTATTTTTATTGCAATATAAATTAGATTATTAATTAGGGTTCTTGTTCAGCCATGAAACATGGATGGGCTGTTTCATATGCATGTAGACATTTTAAATTAATTTTTGTGGTCATTATAATGAGTTGAACTTTTAAAAATGGGTTAATGCCTTATAATACTGTATCTTGGGCAGCATTAGCATTATCCATTTTAAAAATGCCCACTGTAACAGAAATATTACAATTACTTTTATGTTGAGTTAACCAAAGAAAGCAAAACTGGGAGAATTTAAAGTGTCATCTTGCCTATTTACTGCTTTTCAGTAGGATTATAATTAAAAAGTAACTGAATAAAGTGGTATAATGTTGAAATATTAACTGAATTTTTTTAATAATGCTGTAATACCCTTTAGGCCATCTGCTGAAATTATATTGCAAGTCTGAGGCTTATCACCTAGAAGAAAAGCTAAGCTTACAAAAAAAAATCCAAATTTTTAGTTTTAACTTCCATCTAGGGCAGTGGTTCTAATGCAGTGATTTCACTCACTCAAGGGGATGTTTGGCAAGGTCTAGAGATAACTTTGGTTGCTACACCTGGTTGGGTTTGCTATTGGCAACTTGTGGGTAGGCCAGGATGCTGCTAAACAGCCTACAATGCATAGTACAGGTTTCCACAACAAAGAATTATCTGGCCCTGAAAGGCAAAGTGCTGAGGTTGAGAATTTCTGATCTAATCCATATACAGAGAATAAAACAGGACCCCCCCAACTTCTCACCCAATATAAAAATCAACTCAAAATGGAGTAAAGACCTAAATGTAAGACCTCATACTATAAAACTACTAGAAGAAAACATAGGGGAAATACTTCAGGATATTGGTCTGGGAAATGATTTTATAAATAAGACCTCAAAAGTGTAGGCAACAAAAGCAAATGTTAGGCAACATAACAAATGGAATTACATCAAACTAAAAATCTTCTGTACAATTTCATTTAGTTCTGATTTGATCTTATTGATTTCACTTCTTCTGTTGGGTTTGAGGTCCATCTGTTCTTCCTTTTCCAGCTCTTTGAGTTGATTCATTAGGTTGTCTACTTGTGATCTTTCTGACTTTTGGATACAGGAATTTATGGAAATAAACTTTCCTTTCAGGACTGCTTTAGCTGTGTCCCACAGATTTTGATAACTTGTGTCTCCTTGGTCATTTAGTTCAGAGATCTTTTGATTTCCATCTTGATTTCCTCGTTTATGAAGTGATCGTTCAGCAGAAGGTTGTTTAGTTTCCACGACTTTGTGTAGAAATGAGAGTTTCTGTTAGGGTTGATTTCTACTTTTATTCCATGTACAGCAAAACAGTCAACAGAGTGAAAAGACAATCTACAGAAAGGGAGAAAATATTTGCAAACTATTCATCCAACAGGGGATTAATATCCAGAATATACAAGGAACTCAAATATCTCAACAGCAAAAACAAACAATCCAACTAAAAATAGGCAATTGATCTGAACAGACATTTCTCAAAAGAAGACATGTAAATGGCCAATAAATATATAAAAAAAGGCTCAACATTACTAATCATCTAGAAAATGGAATCAAAACCACAGTGAGATATCACCTCACTCCAGTTAGCTGTTACCAAAAAGACAAAAAATAACAAATGCTGGCAAGGATGTGGAGAAAAAGGAGCTCTTATACACTGTTGCTGGGAATGTAAACTAGTACAGCTACTATGGAGAACAGTAGGGAGGGTCTTTAAAAACTACAAATAGAACTAACATGTGATCCAGTAATTCCACTATTGGGCATTTATTCAAAGGAAAGGAAATTGGTATGTTGAAGAGACATCTGTACCTATGCTTATTACAGCAGTGTTTATGATAGATAAGATAAATGAATCAGCCCAAGTGTCCAACAACAGATGAATGGATAAAGAAAATGTAGTATATGTACACAATGGAGTACTTTTCAGTCATGAAAAAATGAAATCCTGTCATTTGAGGCCACATACATGGAACTGGAGGACATTATGTTAAGTGAAATAAGCCAGGGACAGAAAGTTAAACATCACATGTTCTCACTCATACGTGGCAGCTAAAAAAAGTTGATCTCATGGAAGCATTAATAAAAAGTAGAACAGATCATGCTAGAGGCTAGGAAGTGTAGTGGGAAGGGACAAGTAGGGAGAGATTTATTGTAGAATATAAAATTATAGTTAGATAAGAGGAATAAGTTCTGGTGTTCTATAGCACCGTAGGTAGGATGACTATAATTAACCATAAAATATAGTTTTAAATATCTAGAAGGAGAATATTGAATGTTCCCAAAACAAAGAAATGATTTTTGAGGTGTTATATATGCTGATTACCCTGATCAGATCATCTCTATGCCTTATATGTATTGAAATATCGTTATGTATCCTATAAGTACATATAATTATTATATGTCAATTAAAAAAAGAAACCCTGACCTAGAGATTTTTGAAAAACTCACAGCTGACACAATATTCTTCAAAAAATGATAGTTCAATATTGAGTACAAATTATATGTCAGATATTCGTTTGAGACTTTTATATACACTCTAAGTTAACCTTCATAAAATTCCAATGAATGTTGGCAATTACAATTTGCATTTTATAATGACAAGGTAAAGCAACTTGCATCAATTCATGCTGATAGTAAGTGATGGAGCCAGGTTTCAACTCTTGGAGGTCTAATTTCAGAATTGACTTATCTAACCACCCTGATCTGCTTCCAAGACTCTCAATTGCCACGCGTCTCACCAATAGGGAGAGACATTTGGAGGGAATTTGTAAAAGGCCTGAAATCCTCAGAATATAAAGTTTATACCATCAAAAGTATAGTTGGGAAGACTGAATAATATGTTAAGAGCCAATTTTCCAATCATAAAGGAGATAGTTTTTGATGGCCTCAGGAAAAGAAAGTAAACAGCTAAAAGGAGATTTGTCTGGGTGAGAGAGATGGAGATAGAAACCCTAGATGGGTTTGGAGATATCTGAGAATAGAGTAAACCTGTATTTCACCTACCACGGTATAGCCGCACACAGAAATTTGCACAGCAGCATGGTGACTGGATAAAGAATCCAGACTGAGAGATGCTGAGACAACACTTGTCATTCCCATCTGTACCCCTCAAAGTGGGTTGCCTTGGCTTCAAACTGGCATGGGAGGGTATGCAGAAGTTTCCAGTTGCTCTAAGAAGACCATAAAAGTGGCTGAGGAAGTGCTGCAGACTGGAAGACGCATTGTGGTAATGGTGAGGTGGTATCACCTGGAAACGTGAGGTATAGACCACAGGGGTATAGACCAGACTCTACAAAGAGGTCAGGACATCAAAGAGACATGCAAATGAACAAAGATGACCTCTATAGCGACCACAACTGATGCTGGGTCAGTGTGAAACACACAACTGGTCATGACGTGCTAATACACCAGGCTGCCTTGGAACATGGATTTAGCTCTGTGAAAATGAAGAGAGCAGAAGAATACTGATTTTGAGAGTTTTATACCTGAAATGGCTGAGTGAGCACTAATAAAGAGTACGTAATCCTCCAACACTGTAGTGGAGACTTATAATGAAACATTCTCGGTGAAGGGAAATGAATTTACATTCTTAAATTTCAGAGTTTCGTGTCATGGAAATTCAAGTATGCTACAGGTGTTTATGCAAGACACAATATGGAGTGGAAGCCAGTGACACCCGGGGCGGTGGTGGGGAGGGGAGTGGAGTGGATGGTGAGTTCTGGGGAGGGGCTGTACATACAGATGAAGCTTTGCTCCCTGGCTGGCTGCTCACCTCCTGTGGCCTGGTTGCTAACAGGCCTTGCAGGCCGGAGATTGGGGACCACAGCTTTAGACTACTGCATAAGTAATATTTTAAAAATACTTCTTTACATACACCACCTAATCTGCCAAAAACTTTAGGGTTTCCTTTAGTTTACAGGTAAAATCCAGGCTTTATGTTAAACTTCCACAATTAGGCCCTGTGACATTCTCATTAACCCTAACTCCTTTTTCTCCTTCTATCCCCAGCCAGGATTGTTGTTTTTACTCAAATAGATCTGTTAGATTTCTCACAGATATTTAAACACAACTTACCTCTTTGTCTTGGGTCGTAAGGCTTTTCTAGTCTGGAATGGCTTTTCGCCTTCTTTCAAAATCTATACTCTTGTCTTGCATAATTTATAAAGCATTCTCCGAATGCCTCAATCTTAATTCCTATGAATGCCTACAGAAATGACAGATATATACGCATCAGCAAGTGGACAATATTGCTATACTCTTGCCAAAGCTTTTATTTTAATTGCAATAGGTCTCAGTTTTTCTATTTGTAATTGCTCATATTTTGAATGCTGAGTTTTCATCAACCATAATACTTTGTCATCCCTAATATGCTTCTTCACAGATTCATACAATGCTCAATTTAAGTGGTTCCTTCTCTTGTAATACATTATCCTTGAAATGCCTCTTACTCAGGAATGACTAAACTTTCCCTGAAATGTTCTCTTTTAATCAAAGTCAACAGTATGAGTTGCAACAAAGATAATAACGACTTTTGGCATTCAGAGACAATTACCAGATTGGAAGCTGCCTGGAAAAGTTTCCCTTAATGTGCAGAAGTTACTTTACTTTATGGAACAGCCTACCCCATCTGGGGTAGAGAAGGATGCTTTATACTCACTCTGTGTAAGCAATATTTGATTGGGATAATTAATATCCAACTGATATTAAAAGCTTAATTGGGACTAATTAATTTTAGCAATTTCATTCTTATCCAATGAAATTGGATCATGTATTTGGTCAATTAACCAAAAGTCAGTAAGTAAAATGTGAAATAATAACATGGTGTTATGGAATGAAGAATTAAACCAAACAGAGGTCTGGCCTTTACCTACCTAGTCAAAGGTAGTCACCTGGAAGTTCCTGCCTGATAGGAATGTCTTCATTTGCCTAAGGGAGGGGAAGGAAGAATAAAGGCATTAGCCTGAACCTCTAAGAGGGGCTGGAGATTAAAGGACAGCCACGTGAATAGTATGTGATTGATCAAGCCCCAATAAAATCTCTGTACAGCAAAAGCTCGGGTGAGTTTCCCTGGTGGCCAGTACTCTAGATTGTCATACATCAATGCTGAGAAAGTAATACATCTATGATTCCCTGGGGAGATGACAACAGGATGTCTGTATTTGGTGCCTTTCCTAGACTCTTCCCTATGGCTTCTTTGTTTGGATGATTTTAACCTGGCTCCTTTCCTTGCTGGAAACCATAACCAAGAGTATAACAGCTTTCAGTGAATTCTGAGAGTCCTTCTTGGGGATTAGTGAGCCCAAAGATGATTTTTGAAACTGCCCCCTACAATACACAGCAAATTTGCAATTGGTGTCAGAAGTGAGGATGGTCTTGCATAGGCTGTATTCTTTTTAACTGCGCAGTTGGCTAAATTCAATGCAGGTGTTCAATCAAGATATTCATAAATATTTAAAATTTCCTTCTTTTAGGCATAGTGTAGTGGATACATAGTGTATGATAAACTGTTGCTGCTTTAAATAACTGAAATTTGTAGGTTTTTTTTTTAACTACAGCATAGCTAAGACATCCTGACTGATGAGCACACAAAAATAAAACCTTTGGCTCTAAATTAAAACTAGAAGGGTATATTTATTGGCCTGCATTTTTGTAAGCATTTTCTTAGTATGGATTCAGTGGTTACAGTTCTGTGTCATCTTTTTTGAATAAATCGACTCTTTAATTCGTTATGTAATATGTAGTGTCTTAGTTCATTTAGGTCCCTATAACAAAATATCATAGACTAGTGTCTTACAAACAACAGAAATTTATTTCTCACAGTTCTGGAAGCTGGGAAGACTAGGATCAAGGCACCAGCATATTCAGGATCTGGTGAAAGCCTGCTTCCTGGTTCATAGATGGCAGCTTCTCACTGCATCCTCACATGGTGGAAGGGGCAAGGGAGTTCTCTCAGACCTCTTTTATCAGGGCACTAATTCCATTCATGAGGGCTCCACTCTCATGAACTAATCACCTCTCAAAGGCCTCACTTTCTAATGCCATCACTTTGGGGGGTTAGTATTTTAACATATTAATTTTGGAGGACATAAATATTTACTCCATAGCATTGTTATGATTTCATTGAAAATTGAACATGATCTCAGAGCAGGATCCTTCTAGATTATCATTTTTGTTTTTACACTCATTTCATGTGTTTAAATAACATTTCCTTACATAGTATGATCGTAATTCAAATGTAACAGACAAAATGGTTCGAGACTGAATATAATAAACTTAATAAGCATGCAATTTAAATGCAAGAGGAAGTGTTCAGACACGCAAGAGGGTAGTTTAGGATTGGAGAGTGTTCTCTATTTAAGTTTTACATAAGAAATGGGAAGTGTTAGATAATGAGACAAATTAATTAAATGGTAGTTGGTTAAGTGAGCTTCTGTAGTAATTAATTAAGAAGATAAAGTTTGAAGGTCAATACTCATACTTTGATACAGTTCACAAACTTTAAACAGTGTACAGTATTTTAAATTCTAACACCTGATTTGTAATTGCTTTTTTTTAACATTTAATTTCTGGTCTATTTTTCTTAATTTCATTTAAATTACAGGATTACTAAAAACTTATTATCAAGAGAAAGACTCAACAGCATAAATGAGAGAATAGGAGAGTCTTTGTATGATTAACAATTTAATCTTTAACTCAAGGTAGTGACCAGTTATGCAGAGAATTTGCATTTACATGCTACAAAAATAATTTTGGAATTCTGAATGTATGGCTGAATAGAGTGAAGAATTAAGCCAGTTAATGGATGTTTGTAACAAGGAGTTTAAGGGGAATGGCTTGATTTACCCAGGTAATTATTTTAGCTTTTTACTCTATCTCATCTGGGTAAGTACGCTGGTAACAGTGTTTCAAGGATTCGTTGGCTGGGAGCTGCAGCCTGCTCAGTTGATTAAAGCATTCCATTCCCCCATGAAACCCCTTGATACTGACAATGTTGGGGAAAGCCCTGTGATGTCTTTCAGTCATGGGATCACAGAATCTCATTTCATTCATGAGAGCTTATTAATGCAGCCCTATTGTTTTACACATGAAGGATTCAAGTTCCTAAGAAATTTTTCTGACTTGCTCACATACAAGTAACTCGTGGAAAATCGTATATTAAGTCTAATTTCTCCTGCTTCTTGGTCTAATTCTCTCTTATTATGCTGTATTGTCAATTCTAGTCTAAAAAAAATTGTTGCATATCTAATCACTGCTATCTTCTGTTATCACTAAGTCTATTGGCTCCGTATTTTATCACCATTTTGTAGCAAACATTGATTTTTCTTTCGCTAACTCTCCAACAACTTGTTCAGAGATTCTTTTGTAATCTCTTTTTTCTCATAATATTTTGTGATCACTTTTCTATGTCAAGAAATATAGAGCCACATCATAATATAGTAATCTGCTTTGTGAGTGTATCTACACCATAGAATATTTTAAAAATTAACCAATGCCTGCTCAGTAGAGGGTGATGGCGGTAATGCCTGACTGTTCCCTGCTCTCTGATCCCTGGCTTAGCTCATTGATCCATAGGTGGAAATGTTGATGTCCTAAAGTTTCACAACTATATGTCTAACAGAGCATCTGTTTTCACTTACCTTGCTTAGCACTCAGTGAGCCCTTTCTGTTTAACAACTGTTTCCCTAGAGCACTGGGAAATTTTCTCATATTATTGTTCTTATTTTAAAAATAATTTCATCTTCTGTTTTCTTTCTTTTCTCTTTATGGGACTCCTAATAATAAGATGCCCAAACTTAGTTCCTTCAAACTGCCTTTTAATTTTGCTCACGATTTTATAAATCAGGAATTTCAGAAAGACTTGGTTAGGCAGTTCTCACTTGGGGGTTCTAATGCCGTTGCAGTCAGATTTCAGCTGGTACTGTGCTCATCTGAAGGCTCAGCTGGGATGGAGGTAGCAATTGGTGCTGGCTGCCTGCTGGGAGCTCAGCAGGACCTATCACTTGAGGCACCTATGTGTTACTTCTTTATGTAGCTTGATTTATTTCTTTAGAAATCTGTTGGATTTCCTAAGTTTCTGATGAACTTCTGACGCCCCCAAACCATTGTGTGGTGGTTTTATATTATGACTTAGGACTTTCCCTTTGCCATCATGTGTTTTTAAGTTAACATTTTAAGGAAGCACATAGTTACAAAAATGTCCATGGATGCTTTAGCTCACTGAATTTTCATGATGTGAACACATCACTGTAACCAGTACCTGGATCAAGATGTAGAACATCCCCAGCACTGCCAAAACTCCCGATCCTAGTATCGCCTGCAGAACTCCCCTCCACATTCCTCATTTCAAACACCGTAGATTAGTTTTGCTTGCTTTTGAATGCATTTTAATGGAATCATACAGTATATACTCTGTCTGGCTCCTTGCTGGACATTATGTCTGTAAGAGCCAATCATGTCACATTTGTTGATTTATTCTCCTCCCTATATAATTACATTGTGTGAAAATGCCATAATTTAATTGTCTATTTTACTGTTAATGTGCATTTCTTTCAGCTTTTGGCTTTTATCAATAGTGCATCTATAATTTACTTATTAATTCTAATTGCTTATCTGTATATTCTTTTGGATTTTTTAGCTATTCAATTCTTTTTGTGAATAATGACTTTTATAATTATTTTATGAAGCTTTCAGGTGGGAGAAAATATAAATGCATTTACTTAGATTGCCTTCTTGCTCCAGAAATCTGGAGAGTATAGTTTTACTTGCTAAACCTTCCTTCAGAAGCATTCTATCAGTTTTTCTTCCTAACAGTCCATGTATAGCTGCTTAGTCAAAGTTTTTCTGAAACTCTGTACTTTTCCATACTTTTAACCTTTATCAACCTCTTATTCAAAAATAAAACTTTAAAAAATTTTTATTGATTATCAGAAATTTGCATTTCTTTTGTAATTCCTTATTGTATCCTTGATCATTTTTCTTTTGATGTGTCTTATGAATTAAAATTGTATTTGATATACAAGAAATCTGACATACCATGACTCAAATGGGTAAGGGTCGATATTGTGACTCTACAATTTTTTCATGACATTCTTAGCATGTGGCTTTCGTGTTATAATTGTCCCCTTATTATAAGATGCCTATTTTACCTCCAGCACCAAGAAGCAGCTGGGGTACAGGCTTAGGCCAGTTGTGTCTCCTCCAATTTGAAGTTTTCCCTGAAGTTTTGTCTTGTGACTTCTGCTTCTATCTTATTATTCAGAACTAGGTCATGTAGTGTCCTCACTGAAGTGAAGCAGGGAATGTAACTATAGACAGTGTAATTGCCACTTTAGGCAAAATCAGGGTTCTGTTTGTAAGGAAATAAGGAAGAGTGGATATTAGGTACGTAACAGAAAAATCTTGCACTCTGTACCAATTTGGTTACTTAATACCAATGCACATCTTTTCATATGTAGAATAGATTTACCTTCATCCCAAGCCAGTGTTCCACCTGAGGCAACACATGGCCTGGTGAACTATAACCTAAAAGACAAGCATCTGTCTCTAACACATCTTATATACATTATAGATTAATAATCCTGTGTGTTTTTTTGTAACTACAGTTATGATTCCAATTCAGAAAAGGGGATAATTGGAAACGCACAGTAGGGACTCTTTCCCAGCAAATATCAAAACCTTTGGAGCTAATTCTTTACCCATTTTACTATTTTTTTTCTTTTTTTGGGGGGGACAGCGTCTCACTCTGTTGCCTGGGCTAGAGTGCCATGGCATCAGCCTAGCTCACAGCAACCTCAAACTCCTGGGCTCAGTCGATCCTCCTGCCTCAGCCTCCCAAGTAGCTGGGACTACAGCCATTGTTTCTTTTTTTTTTTTTTAAGTGTACAATTAAATGATTTTTAGTGAATTTACCAAGATGTACAGTTAATCACATAAATCAGTTTTAGAGGAATACTTTCCCTCTATTGAGACCCCTAATTCTGCTCCCCAACTACTTTTCAAGCATGTCCCACCCCTCCACAGTGCCCACCACATCACTCAGATGTGGGTTTACCCCCCACCCCCAAATCCCTAATGAACACCACCACCATTTGAGCACCATAGTGTTAATCAGTCAGTACCAATTTGATGGCAAGTACATGTGGGGTCCATTCTTCCGGTCTTATGTCACCTCACTTTGAATAATGGGTTTAAGCTTAATCCAGGATAATATAAGTGGTGCTAGCTCACTGTCTTTAATGCTTTGATGAACATCCTTTACTTACATTTTTGATTTCATGTCTAATTATTTTCTTCAAATAAAGTCCAAGAAGTGAAATTGCTGTGAATAAAGTTGGGATTTACTTTTCTTTGCCTCAACCAAGATCCAATCTTTCTTATCCAGTCTGATC
This sequence comes from Lepilemur ruficaudatus, assembly GCA_963574885.1. NCBI lineage: Eukaryota > Metazoa > Chordata > Mammalia > Primates > Lepilemuridae > Lepilemur > Lepilemur ruficaudatus. Next base: position 5,733 of record CAUYRT010064016.1, on the reverse strand, counting down.
TGGGATTGATCAGGAAAAAAAGAATGAATGGCTTAAATCCAGTAGGCCTTTTTGCTGTAGCTTTTCTTTCTCCAAAAAAATTCAATAACTTGTCTTTTTAAATTAAGAGCTTTTGCTTAGCTTCCTTTCTGAAACTCCTCCAAACTCATATGCGTCTCCGCACGCTATTTTCAGAGTCCTCCACAGGAGCACAGTAAGTCCCGCTTCCTGCCTGTGAGGGACCTGGACGGTTCTGAAATGGATGAACCTGGGGAGAAGGCCCACTGTTTCAGGGAGTGACATCATAAGCCTTCTCCTTGGTCCCCTAAAGCAGCGGTCCCCGACCTTTTTGGCACCAGGGACCAATTTCATGGAAGACAATTTTTCCACAGATGGGGGAAGGGGACACAAGACGAGGGGGCAGGAGGCGTGGAGCTCTGCAGCCTGGTCCCTAACCCTAACCCTGGTGGGTTGGGGACAGCAGCTCTGAAGAGAATAAAATTAATTAATTCACACCACTTACTGACTGTTTCAGGCACTGTACAATGTTTTGAATGCCTATGCATTTTAGATAAAAGACGTAAACACAGTTCACATAGTTGTTTTAATTTTTGTTTTAAATAGTTTTTCTCTATCACAGGTCATGCTCTTAAGCACATCTTGAAACCAACTAGTTTGATGTTTTTGAGTGAAGTTGTAGTTTATTAACGTCAGAGCCTCAGAGCACAGACAGGACAAAACAAAGTTTCGCTTGTTGAACAGCAAAGTGAGAATAGTCATAAAAATCTGAAAAATGTGTTGGCCTCTGTTGTGTGGAAATAAGATCAATTTAAATAAATGGGAAAGAACAAGAAGACATAAATTTTAGCTGAGTTTTTTCAAACTTAATTGATCAAAATGAGTTGTGGAGCTTCTGGAAAAACCAAATTTTTGAACTTCAAGCCCAGAAATTCTAATTTTGTCTACTTGGGTAGGGTCTCTATGTTCTATTTTTTTTTTATTTTAAGAAATGATTTCCAAGTAATTCTGATGATCAGTTGGGTTTTGGAACTACTAATCTAAGCATCACAGTGTTTACTCTTCACTGCTTTTTGAAGAAAGATATTATTTTATTCTTCTGGAAATGAGCATAACAGTGTAACACACAGTGCCCAAATGACTCACAACTGAGCCATCTTCTCCTATAATTCAGAAGGAATTTAATGAAAGCTTGCACTCATACTGTCTCTTTATCACCTCATTCTCTTTAAAAAAATCTTTTTAGGAAACTTGCCTGGGAGCATGACTCATCTTTTACCCAGCTTCAAAAGAAAATATTTTAATCTTTGTGTTTCACTTCCAGGGTAAAGTTTGATTGTTTGAGAGAATCAGAAAACAATAATAGATTCATTTCTCCACCCCCAGAAGTATTTCAGAATAACAGGCCCTGATTTCTTTTTAATCTCTTTTGTGCTATTTTTTGTTCTATTTTTAAAGGAATTTTCTTTCTTCTCTTTTATTCTTTTTCCTTTCCTTCACCACCTCCAACTGTTTTTTAGCAACTCCATAATTTTTATGTGATCTCATTTTTATAATTTGGAATTAGATCAAAGCTATTAAAAAGGAACAGATGCTTCCTGGAAAAATGCTGTTGTGACTCTGCTTTAGAGATTGTTCTATATTGATATCATGGATTTCTATGTTTCTCTGATTATTTAGCATGCTGTATATTATAGTCTGGTTCAAAACTCAGTGTTGACTCTTTTAACCCTCCATAAAACATTGTGGGTCTGGTATTAATGTCTCTTGGATCACAACACATAAAATTACCATGTTTGAAAGTAAAAAAAAAAACGAATATTGACAAATAAAATGTAATTCAGCCTAATATAGTTGATGGCTCAATACAATAGATCTCAAATTGATTAAGTGACATCACTCAAGGTTACCTAAATACATGAAATGGAATCAGTTGCCATGTGTTTTTTCCCCTAAAACATAGTTGTTTCTCTTTTTAAGAAGTATTAACAAACATCTACAACCTGATGTCTTTTCTAAACTGGAAATATTTAGATCTTCAATTGTGTCATGTAATGTATACCACACATGTGAACAACTCTGATTCATAGAGCATACATGTTGCATTTGTATTGTTCGAAAATTAAGCAAACTATTCTATGTTGCCCTGTATATGTACACAGTTATGTGTGAATATGCCTTTTTAGATTAGAAATTACTATTATCATTTATATACTTTAACAGAACAGTATAAAGAATTTTTAGATTTTGATTACTTTGGTGTTACATTAAAAACCTAATATACAAAAAGGGGTGAATGTTATTGTATTCATTCAAGGCTTAAGTCTAGTAGGTATTGCAAATACTGAGAACCAAATGGAAGAAGTAGTAGTACAGGATGTAAGTCCTGGGAGCTTGTTCTAATAAGATTGTAAATTATGAACAATGTTATAGCCTTGGGAGAAAGTCTAAACCAGATAAAGTTCCTGAACTCATAACTGTTGGGGTAAATTTATTGCTTTAATATCTCGATTCTTCTCACTATCCTGTATCCATGCCACTTCCCATGAAACTTTGCTATGACTCTTCTCCATGTAACTTTCATTAGCCAACGGAATAAGGTAGAAGTGGTAGTGTGCCAGCTCTGAGCCCAGGACTCACGAACCTTGCATATTTCTGCTTGTGTTCTAAACAAGTGGTTCTCAACTTGGGGCACTTTTGCCCATAAGGGAATTTGACAATATCTAGAAATATTTTTGGTTGCCATAACTTAGGGGTTCTGGTGTCTAGTGGGTACAGACTTGGGATGTTACTGAACATCCTGTAATGATAGGGTAACTCTCTACAACAAAAATTATTCAATCTAAACTATCAATAGTGTTGAAGTGGAAAAACTTTGCTCTTTATAGACTCTGTCATCACCACAAGAAGGCTATGCCTGGGATAAGTCCTGGGGTGGTGGGTGGGGGGTGAGGATGAGAGACATGGGGTAAAACTAACCTGCAGAAACATTAGCAAGCCCAGATCAACCAACACCAAGCCTGGTGACTCATGAGATTTAATAATAAATAACTGTTAGTTTGACAAATGAGTCTTAAGGTGGATTATTGTATAGCAGTAACTAACTGGTACAACCTTGCAACAAAGGAAAACTGAATATTGTATGGCAGAGTCACACTCAGTATATCATGTTAACCAATTGCTCACCAAAAGATAAAAATTAATCCATTAACAGTTCCTACACCTCACCAAGGAAACACATTCTTAAATTTTTTTCATTGCAAATAAATGCAATTTTGAAGTTTGTATAGTGAATCTATTTCACACAGGACAAAGAATTTATATTAGCATAAATAAAAACGTCTAATTAAGCAAGCACTTGCTATTTAATATGATATATAGAATTTATTAAGTGCCTGGCATCATCATAAGCACTGCAATTATAAAAAAAAATAAACATAGCTGGTTATAATAAGCTCCCCATATAGCTGGAATATTCAAAGTGCTTATGTTATTCAAGTAGTTTTCACTAGTGGATAGTTTATTATTGCTATAGGAAATGTGTCTGACTTAAATAAACACATATACTTGTCAAAGCAGAATTATAGCTCAAAATATTAATCATTGCTTTTTCTGTGATTTTGCCCCTCCTTTCCATGTTTGCCTCACCAAGCCAACACTGAAATAAAAAAAAAAGACTGAAAAAGATACATGTCCAAGCACAAGTCAGAAAGACACATGTGCATTTATGGAGGCGTATTTTTGGAAATGAGAGACTAGTGAGGCAAGGACAGTGGGAAGGTGGGACTGTGCCCAGAAAGGAGGAGTAGTGGGGCCTGATTCTGCTAAAGGGAAGAGAAGGGTTGGATTTTTCTATTACAAGTATTGGGGAGTAGAGGTGAAGGGGTTCATTCTTGGTTCTTCTCCAATATATTTAACCTGCTCCCCAACGACCCTTTACCTATGGACAAAACATGATTCCATAGTTCTAGATACTTATAAATTTCACTGAATGAAAATTAGAAGCCTTGGACTCCTTGTGTGGAGATGGGGGTGAAAAAACACCTTAGAAGTGGAACTTATTAGAACCCATTTGGATTATTTCCATGACCAGGTACACTTGGTGACACAGTAACACTGCTTTTATTTTTACAGCACTGATACAAATGTAATCATGTTTTTCTTGTTACATTTGGCCTACTTTCTATTTTTACCTATGACACATTCATATATATATTTCATACTAATTAAATATTTAACAATTTTTCATTATCTTTTCATTTCCAAATTATTGCCAATGGCACATATAACCAAATTTATGATTTTTGCCTACCAATGTCTGAAAGTACAAAATCTTAGGAATGTGTTTTTCTTATATCTATTGTTATCCAACATATTTTCGTAGCAGCAAGGCAGAATTTTCTGGTAACATGGTTCCTATGTCTCCCATAACAGAGGGGCTGAAAACGACTTTAAGTGAAGGAAGTCTGTATTATTTCTAATTGTGGTGACATTAAACCTGGTGTGGTGTATAGACTCCAGGTGCTGCAAGGATGCCCACATCCTGGTCTTCATGTCTGTTCTAAACACTCTGCAGAAACAGGATGGACCCCACTTAAAATTTGTTTCAGATGTCAAGACAGATGATGCCACACATACACCCTTCAAGAGGGCATGAAAAGACATTACCTATATAAGGCTGGCTTCCCAAACTGGTCCCAAAATGGCCTGAGAGAACTGAGAAAGAACACTTGGCTTGGGGCTGTTATGGTAGTCAGTGGGTGGAACTGTGGTCAGGGCTCCAACACCTGGCAGGGCTTGTATGAAGTGAACCTCCCAATGGCCCCAAAAGAAGGAGCACGAGACTTTCTTATTGGCTGGCCAAGCTGTGTGCTGAAGGGGAAGACGGAGGAGTGAGGCATAGAAGATGTCTGCAGTCAAACATTAAAAAGTCAGACCATTCATTACCCTGCCTCTGTGCAATCCCCTCCCCTTGAGTGTGGGTGGGACCCATGACTTGTTTTAAACAAACAGAATATAGAAAATGTGATGCAACGTCATTCTTGTGGCTATGTTATGTGATACTATGTGGTAGTACATTATATATACATAATAGGATGCTACCGTGTTGTGAGCTGCTTATAGGGAAGGCCACAAGGCAGGAAGATGTAGACAGTTTCTAGGAGTTGAGGGCTCCAGCCCTCCAATTTCTTTATATATGTGTATATATATATACATATATATATATATAATTTTATTTTAGTCCCTGCTATGTTGCTTACAGACCTCCAGTTTCTAGGAACTGAATTCTGCCAATGACCACAACCACATGACCTTGGAGGAGAACCCTGAGCCTCAGATGAGACTCTAGCCCAGCTAAAACCTTGCTTGCAGACTGTGAGACCCAGAAATAGAGAACCCACTAAAGTCTTATCCAGACTCCTGATCTACAGAAATTGTGAAATAATTAATGTGCATTGTTTTAATGTACATTGCAAAATGTGCTGTAAAATGTTACACAGCGACAGATATTGTACCAAGGGATGACATTTTTTTTCTAGCCCTCTTCTTTTATCTTTTCTTTCCCTTTATTGAAGTGTAATTTACATATCATGACTTTACTCCATTTTAAGTGTACAATTAAATGGTTATTAGTAAATTTACAAAGTTGTACAGCTATTCACATAAATCAGTTTTAGAGGATTTCCTTCCCCCTATTGAGACCCCTAATTCCCATTCCCAAATACATTTCAAGCA
>CAUYRT010064014.1:0-24479 GCA_963574885.1 Lepilemur ruficaudatus | reverse complement strand
ACTACTTTGACAGAGCAGATTTTTGAATGTAACAAGATAAGTCAACTTGAGTGGTAATATATTTTGGGAAATCAGCTCACTACAAATTGTGACTGTAAACATGGTACTGTAAATGCTTTGTAGTTTTCCCCCAATAAAAAAGAAAAGAAAAAAAGAAATAATCACCTTGTGACAGATAATCAAATTTCAGCAATATCTTTAATTTCACATAAAATGCCACATCATGTGCTTTATTACATGTGTGTATTTTTGGTCAGTATTTACATTACATTTCTAAAATCTATTCAAAGCAAGCCTTCCACCTAACAAGGAGAAATAGAATATATTAATAGTTTTAATGTAATCAAAGTATTTTTATATATAAAACCAAATTATCTGGCTTATGTATTTCATTAAAATTTAAATAAGTAGAAAGCAAGACTCTCCATGCTTTGGGCTATTTGAGTTTAGATAATTAAAAAAATAGTCTACAATCTGGAAATAGAAATCATTCCAAAAGTGATGTAATGCCACCCAGCATAACTCTGGTCATGTTGTTCTTTTGTCTGTGACTGAATAGGTAGCATGTAGCTCAGTATCTGTCCAGAGTGATCATTTGTCAAATGCTGCTAGGGGTGCACATACACATAAGGAAAGAAAGATAAAGGGTGATGGAATAATGTAATGAGGGGTTGATTTACATTGTGGGCAGAGTAGGGGTCAGTGCGGCTTCCCCAAAAAATTAATTAATGGGTGTCCTGATGGACTACTTTGAGTTCGTTGTTGTGTCTTTGACTTTGTTGATAGTGTTTTTGCCACAAGAAAAAAAATCTTTAGATTTAATAAATCACATCTGTCAAACTTTTCTCTATGGATTTTGAGTATCTTCGCATATTTAGGTTTTTATCAAGAAGACATCAGTTATACTGACCTTATCCAATAACCAATTCTCAAACAAAGACTGCTCCCACTCTGGGTACTGCTGGTTCCTCTTAACACTTATTCTGGTGTTTCTGGGAAGCTGAGGGCATGTCAAAGGTTCAGGGGAAGGCAAACATCAACTGTGAGCAAGGTGACAACTTCACTCAACCATGGTCACATGTGAATTAGTAGAAGGCAATGGATAATTGTCTTCATGGATTTTAGTTTCAAGAGAATTAGGTGAGGCTGTGGGAAACTACAGCGGACATCCTCCCTCAAAGCTCCCTGGAGTTGGCACTGGACATCTTGCTGATACTAACTCTGAAATTTGGGAAAAGCCTACTTAATTTACTTTTAGAAGCTCAAATATCGCTGACGGCTTGGCTGCTAGTTAACATCCTAATTATCTTTAACACACCTTAGGAGGGATTTGTACTGGGTCATCTGGGAGTGAGACCCGGTAAGAAAGATGGCCTTCCGTCAGCTTATACATCTCACATCTTTTACTTAATTTATCCTCATCTGTTATTCCCTGGAGGGCAGTAACAGTATATTTTCATATTATAAATATGGAAAAGCTGAAAGAGAACAGAGAAAATGACTTGTCTCATTGTCACAGAGTTAATTAAAGGGAGAGCTGTATCTGGGCCCTTTGTCCCTGACTCCCGGAAGCTTGTGGTTTCCAATTCTGAGACAGCCTCACAGGTGGAAGAAATTCAACCTTGCAACCAAGTCAGTTGCTTCTTCACCTGGTAAATCCTCTCTGCAAAGAAACCTGAGCTGTGAAAATATCAAAATTAGCTTCAAGAGTGGGAATGACTCAGCAGTATCCAAACTAGTAAAAGACACTAATAGCATCGTTAATTGCTTTAAAATTTTAAAAACTCATGGTAAGGCTGGCACTTTCAAATATGGTCTTATTAGTTCCAGGCCCTTTGGCTATTTATACAGACAAAATTAATTCTTTTTCTAGCTCATTCACAGAAACTTTCTTTCAAGTGCTTGGATTTTTATGGGAAACAAAAAGTCACATTATTGTTCATAACCAAATTTAAAAAGATTTAGAGTTAACCTGTACTTGGAAAGATATTCCTAGTTCTTATACTACATTTCCCTTCTGGAAAAAGAAACAAAAGCACATGTAACAAATCTCTACAAAATTTATTTGCATGTGTCTTTATTCTCCCACTCCTGCAAACTTCCCCAGAATGAATGTAATATGCCAATTAAAACATCACTTGAACAATTTGAAGAGCTAAAAAAAAAAATAATATACAACCATTATGTGCTCAATATAGATGGAGGGAAAGAAGAACATCTTTTCCTTCTACTCAGCTTAGGTTCATTGGCTAGGACTCCTGTCACAAAAGACAGATTAACAAGACCAAAACACACAAATTTATTTAATATAAAAGTTTTATGTGACACAGGAGCTTTCATAAAATAAAGGAAGACCCGAAGCAGTGGTTAGACCTGAGTGTTTATGTGCTAGGTTTGATGTAGAGTGGTAAGTTGTGGAGAAGTACAACAGGACAAAGGAGTACGAACTAAGTGTAATAAACTGCAGGAACTCAGCAAGTCCTGTGCATTCAGATGCCTCTCTGTGTCCCTTTATCTTCAGAGATAAGGATATTCCTTTCCTTTGTGCTGCGGTCCCCAACCCCTGGGCCGCAGACCAATACCAAGAGCTCTGCCACCCTCCACCCTGTGGCACAGCTGTCTTCCATGAAATGGGTCCCTGGTGCCAAAAAGGTTGGGGGCTGCTACTTTGGGTACAGAGAGGGCACCTGTCACAGGAGTGTCTTATGACCTGCTTCAGGGGGAGGTCAGAAAGTCCTTCCTAGGTTTTATAACCCGCTTCAAGAGAGAAGGACGGGGGAAGGTCAGAGGGACCTTCTTGCCTCGGTTGCTTTCTCAGATTCCTTCAGCTTAAAATACTCAGTATGTCAAGGTGCAATATTTTGGGCAAGTGTGTCCTGAAGCCCATCATAGAAAACTTGAAAAATATCCAAAAAGTTAAAAAAAAAAAAGAAAAGAAAAGGAAACCAGGTCATGCTAATCTCACAATCTGAAGACAATCACTGTTACAATGTAGTGATTCTACAGACACACACACACACACACACACACACACACACCCTCCACACGTGTATATGCTAAGTGACTGGAACCACACTGTATATACTACTCAGCATGGCAGAGAGTGCGTTTATGGTCACTTCCCACCTTCCCTGCCTGTGGCAGATGTTTAGTCATCACAGACTTCTTTCCTGCTGAGCCCAGGATGCTATTTCAGAATAACCTTCAGTGCAGCTCTCCAAATAGCCACTACAAAAACGTTTCCAAAGCTATCCCTCTTGTATCCTGTTTTGCATCTTGATTTTTTTCTCCACTAGTTTTTGTTTTGGTATGCATTTTCCCAAACCGTTAAGAACTGAGTGAAATTATAAAATTGTATAATATTCCTATAAATATATAAAACTCCAACCCTTAGTGTTGGGGGTATGTTTTTCCATGCATTTTGCTGTTATTAATAAAGCTGTGGTCAACATCTTTGTACTTATATTGTGACTGAAGCTCTGCTTACTTCCTAGGAAAATTTTCCAAGTTTCCTTAGATGTAGGCTCACTGGGTTGAGAATTGGAAACATTTTTACAACTTCTGATTTATTTATACAAATTACTTTCCAGAAAAATTAGACCAATTTCATGAGCGGGTATAAGAATCCTAGCCTTAATGAAACTTAACCAGCATAAAATATTAACATATTTCTAATCTTTGCTAATTCACTACAGAGGGAAAAGATGTATACTTTGCAATTCTTTTTCTATTAAGAAGGTAAATTATCTGTTTATATTTTGGCCCATATTTCTATTGGGATGCTAGAATTTTATTCACTGACTTATATGAATTATTTGTATGTTACGAATATAAATGCTTTGTTGATGATGTTATTTCTCAGTTTTAATTTAGCTTATAGTGTCTCTTGGCATATGGAAGGTTTCAATTTTTATGCAGTCAAATCGGTGTATCTTTTATTTTGTGATTCATTTTATTTTTTATGTTTAGAAAGTTCTTTCCTGTCCAGAGAGAATAAAAATATTTACCTAAATTTTTTTACCTAATTCTTCTAATTATAGAAGTTATAAGAAGAAGGAAACATAAGAAAATATTGTTAAAGAAAGCTGTATCTATGCCTTGTAAAATTTGTAATAGGCTAGGCCAGGGAGAAAGTAGTCTCTTATGTGCTGTGCTTTAACTGAACCGAAAAAATCTTGCTTCGAAAGTGGCAATCTTATCACCCATCATTACAATACTATAGATAGATATATTCTGGGGGACCCCGAAGGTCCTTAGTTTTTTAAAAGTCCCTCTTCGTTACTGAAAGTTATCTTTTCACAGTTATTAGCTAGCATGTTCATTACTGTTTGCTATTCCAAAGGATTTGCTGCACATCTTATGATCCATTAATTAGCGTAGTGGCTCGTAGGAATGGTGCCTGGAACCTGAACTTGGGTACAGAGAGCAGAAAGAGGAGAAGGGGCTGGAAGCTGAGAAACAACAAAGGCACACTCTGCTTGTTCACAGCTGCTCGGACCTGACACTACCAGGACAGGTGCCAGAACCTGTGATAATTTAGTGCAGTTCTGACTCTGGCTTCAGAGCATATGTGACTAGACTTCAGAAATCCCTTTGATTCACCATTGAACTTTGCATATCATCTATTCCCTTACTGTTTGATCAGCGCCAGGCTAAGACACTTTGTGTATTGCTACCACCCCACCCCCTGCAGGAAAGCTCTCTTTTATTAGAGTAAAACTTGCTGACTTGTGCTTTCTGTACCAGGAAGTATACCTATTTCATAGTAATAATAATAATAATAGCTGCTATTTCTTGAGCACTTATTGTTTGTTTATTATTTAATCCTAACAATCACCCCATGAGGTAGATATTATTATCCTGCTTTTGTAGGTTAAAAAAAAAACCTAAGGGCACATACCATTTCATAAGATATTTATGGAGTGACTTCTCGGTGCCAGGCACTGCTTTAAGGGCATTATCTCATTTAATGACCACTGCAATCTTCTCAGGCTATTTTTAGAAATGGAGACACAGAGGCTTAGAAAGGTTAAGTATCCTGCTTTAGGTCACAAACAGCTATAAGGTGGTAGAACTGGAATTTAAACCCAGGCACACAAACTCCAACAAGCCCCTCTCCTGCCCCATTAATTGTTGTGCTAATCTGTAAGAGGTGAGATTCAAATACAGCTCTGACTGATCCCGGACCCCATGCTCTTAAACAAGGGGAAGCTCACAGGTATGGTGACAAAGCCGTGTTGTTTTGTGGTCACTTGTGAGATGTGTTACATCACATGCAAAATTAAAGCTAGTCAGTAAAGCATGAAAGTTTATGATCCTGCACTTTTAAAATCATCAGAATGAATTAAAGGCTTCCTATAATGTCATTTTACTTCATTTTAATATACCTTCTGAAATGGGTAAAGGTAGGATAGGTAATTCCTGGATTTTGTGTGCCAGGAATCCAGGCAGAGCAGAGCAGGAATAGTTTATCTGTGCACCATGAAGTTGGGGTCTCACCAAGGGGTGGTGGCTCAAATCATCTACAGCATTTTTTTCCAGATCACCTGGAAACTTAAAAATGCAAATTGCCCAGACCCCCTGAGATTTACTGAATCAGAAACTCCAACAGTGGGCCTCAGTAATCTGTGTTGTAACAAGCCCTGCAGTTGACTCTGATGCATGCTAAGATTCGAGAGCCAGTGATCTAGAGGCTTCTTCACTCACATATATGCATTCCATCTGGGCTGTCAACCAGACCACCTATGCATGGCCTCGCCATGTGGCTTAGGCTTCTGACAAAGTGGCACCTGGTGTCCCAAAGGGAGTTTCCTGGAAGGAAGCATCCAGAGAGCAAGAGTTCAGAGAACCAGGTTGAAATTGCATGGCCTTTTCTGACCTAGCCTCAGAAGTCACCCAGCATCACTTTCACGCTATTGTACTGTTGAAGCAGTCACAAGCCTGCCCAAATTCATGGAGTGGGGGCAAAGACCCCACCTCTGGACAGAAGGAGTGCTAAAGAATTTGGAGCCATATTTTAAAACCTCCAGAATCTGCCCTCTGGCCAGATTCCCATATGCAGACTCTACTTATAGGTTCCTGAAAAATTTTACTGCATTTGGCATCAGGCTCAGACCCAAGGTCTGTAGGGTTGTGATGTGAATAGTTCATGTTGAATATTTTGTGGTGGAAAATAGATTGAGAACCACTTCTCTTAACCATTCAATTATATTTCCCTTAAGAGGATATTATAAGATTTTTTGAGTGCCTGCTGATAAATGTGTGTTTTTTTTAAAAAAAATCAATACATAGCATATAATATATAATAGTACATAGAGTGTGATCTCAGTGAGTTATTACTATGTGCTTTAAAATTTAATATTTGATTCTTTCCTATATTCCATCATACTTATACATTTAGTACTGTGCAATGATCAGTCTTCCCTTTTCTGTATTTAACACATTGTGACAAAGCTGAAGACTCCTGTGAATCACAGGAGACATGGCATAGAGAAGTTATTATCTTGGATGTCTCCGAACACTATATTTCTTATAAACAATTTCCACTCAGAGCTTAAGGAGGCAGTGGTTACTGGGAGTAGTCTAGTAGAACAGAGGTTAGTGACCTCTTGACAGGATCATTTAAGCATAGACGAAAATAACTACTCAAGTGCTTTATAGTCACACTTTCTAAATTCTAAGTTACAATTTAAAACTGTCTTCTCTAGGGATGACACATGAATTTTCAAGTGTTCAGATTTCATGCCAATTTTTAGTTTAATTTTACAACACAACCTCAACGAGAAGGTTCAAGAACGTGTACCAAGGGCTCATTCCATGCACAGCAGTTACCCCGGAGCTTTGTTTTGATAACGAAATAAAATCCTAATATTACGGTTTTTATTATTTAGCCAACTGTTATATTAGCCTGTTTGTGATTTCTAGTAAATGGGACCTTGAGTTCAAACCAAGCATTGGTAGATCATTCTTTTGGCTTCCTTTTGGTTCTCTGAAAACAATGATTTTTCTATTTCCCCCTCAAGATAATTGGATATATCTCTTTAATTCTTAACACGTATACTATCTTTGGAACTGTTAAGTTTTCCAGAAACCATATATAATTGACATTAAGTTCTGTAGGGTTAAGAGTTAGCATAAATCTCACATGTCAGGTTTTAACATGTTTATGTGCATGAGTAGTGACAGAGTGGACATAGAGTGGCATTGGAAAGTAAACTATTTAATAGTCCCTCAAAGGGACAATAAATTACAACATATAGAGATGTAGTTGTAATTCCAGGTACTTTACACTATCTCCTTCTAACATAGGACTTTTCAGAGAGGCTGAACTGAAGTACAAAGTTATTCTGTCCAGTCTACGGCTTCCTAGCTGCAAATGCTCAGTGATTGTTGTTTAAAGCACAATACAAGCTATTTAGTGCACTTACAAAGAAAGTCTTGAAGAGTGAGAAAAATGGTGGCCATCTATACTGTCCTGTTGTGTGTTAGTGCACGCATACTCACATATGTGAACAAGCTAAAAGTGAAAGAGCCGGAGGTTCCATCAGGAGAGCAAACTGCCTCAGAAATCTTCCTTAGTCATTTGTCGACTAGGATCTGAACTCAGATTTTTTCTAGTACTTAGTTAATGGGTGTTTAGTTAATAGTTTCCATTAACTTCTCAATTTTGCTTTTTTATTCTTTTCTTTCAGCTTCAACTGAGTGAAGTGGCTTCTTTGAATCAATCCATTCATTTTTGCATTCATTCACTTATTTTTTCATGCATGTATTTATTCCCTCAACAGTACCAAACAAGGGACGGAAGGTACAAAATAAATAAGGCATGGTTTCTGATTTCTAGGAGGTCACAGACACAGATTAGTAAACAAATAAATATTATGGTGTGGTGGGTGCTCTGACAATGGTAGATACACAGGTCAGGAGTGGGACTGGATATGTATGTTAAACTGTGCCTAAGAGTGAGGGCTAAGTAAAAGCTTCATGGGTGAGCCATCTGAGTAGGCTAAGAGTTAGAGAGAAAATGTTGGGGTAGGATAGCAGCATTGAGCATTCCTGTTATTCCTTGGGGAAAACTATTTTGAGCTTTCATTCTACCGTCTAGCATATTAGTTATCCCCCTCTGCTAAGTCATCTACATATTTTAAATCATTTCTACGTTTATCAGTTTGATAAAAATATTCAACAGGAGAAGCTAAAGGCAAAATGAATTCTGAGACACACTACTAAAAGCTGTCTCTATTATTTAGCCAGCTATTAATCTACCAAATTAAATTATCCTTCAGTCCACAAGGATATTACAAGAGACCTCTCAAATGCTTTTCTGTGATTAACATAAGTTCTATAGTAGTTAGCTTTTGGCTGCAAATAATAGAAAATCCTGACTCAATCAGCTTAACTAGTAAAAATATGTATTATCTTACATAATAACAAGCCCAGAGGTAGGGCAGCTCCAGGATTGGTTAATTTAGCAGCTCAATGACATCAAAGATGTGGGGTCTTTGCATTTTTATGCTCTGCCATCCTTAGAGTCCTGGCCCATCTTCACGTAGTTTTCTTGTCTGTCACATGACAGCTGTAATAGTTCCAGGCTTCAAACCCAGAAAACACTGTCTAGTAGAAGAGGGTACTTTTTCCTGTGTCTTTTGTTTTTTAAATCAGTGGAGAAAGTTCCCCAGCAGACTTGTATCTTACATTTTATTGAGTAGAATTATACCACATGCCCATTCCAAAATAAGTCACAGGCTAGGGATTGCCATGATTGGCATAGATTCATCAAGATATATTCCTCAGCTAGGAATTAGACTATCTTTCCCAAACACTTGACCACACAGGTAAAGTAGACAAGTGAAACAAAACAAAACAGTGATATTCCAGGAAGGAAGTAGGTTGGGGAGGAATGGATTTGGGGTAGATAACCAACAGTGCTTGCTATAACAGTGGCAGTAATTCTCAAACATGACCAAATGATGCACCTCCTATACAATATCTTGCATTTTGATGTTTTGTATCAGTTTGATTATTGCATCCCTGGAACAATAATTTTTCTAATAGAAAATATGATATTTATACCTGTTTCCACATGTCAAAAGCAATAAACATAACATTTTTAAGAGATCATATTTCTGAGTTTTCCACTTCATTTCTTTACTTACAATTTTGTTATCTACCAGTGATAGGTGGTTGATGACTGGCTATGATGATTAAAGATTTTTTTTTTTTTTTTTTGAGACAGTCTCTCTCTTTTGCTTAGGCTAGAGTGCAGTGGTAGCTCACTGCAACCAAGCTCAAACTCCTGGGCTCATGTGATCCTCCTCCTACCTCAACCTCCAGAATAGCTGGGACTACAGGTGTGTACCACCACGCTTGGCTAATTTTTCTTATTTTTTGTAGAGATAGGGTCTTGCTATTTCCCAGGCTGGTCTCAAACTCCTGGCCTCAAGCGATCCTCCTGCCTGGGCCCACTGAAGTGCTAGGATTACATGTGTGAGCCACTGTGCCCAGCCAAAGATTTTTTTTAGATACAGTAGAAAAATTCTATCTACAGACTTACTTTATTTTTTCATGATTTTAGCATTAAATGACTTTGGTATTATGGAGCAATACTGGCCCATTGCATTTCAATAGTAGTAGCTACCAAGTTTAGTTATTTATAAATATTTCCTTTTATATACCAGTTTCTGCTTCTTTTTCTCAGTACAGTTTTTACACATGTCCAACATTTAATTTGGTCAAAGGGTTTACAGTTAGGATACTAGGGTGCATATTGGAATATTTGCATTTAACAATTTTGGGATCAGAAAGCCTTACATGAAAAACAAGAACAAAACAAAAAAAAACACCCTCAGACAAACAAAACCAAAGACTTCTAAGTGTAGCATTTCAGACATCGGTGAATAGAGGTAAAGCTGGCCTCAGCCCTTCAAAATTTATGCCATGTTAAGGCTCCTTCTTCACTCACTGGGTAAGAATGACCTTGGTGGGGATAATTACCCATTGACTAGGAAGGGCTCAGACTATGAACACTGGGACACCACTTCAATGTTTCCTCCAAACTTTGAGAAAATAATTCTGCATTTAGAAAGTCAATTTCATTTTTTTCATTTTCATAGCAATGGCAATGAAAAAGCAAGCATCCAAATGATTTCAACCTTTCATTGGAAGTTGAATGGTTGCTGATTGCTGTAAGCTGAATTCTGTTTTATTTACCTAGTATTACTGTTGTTACTAGGAGACCATGCTTCATAGTTTAGCATTTTATTGTAAAAAATAAAATGACCAATTATTGCAGAGCTATCTTGATGTGTTATTTAGCCTTTTATGTTTAAAGCCTCTGCATGTTTTTCTGAAAGTTATTTTGTGATGAATTAGGTGGCACATACTTAATTTCTTTTCAAAATTATTTGTATCAGCCTTCCCGAAGCTGATTTATATTTCACATACTAGCCAATTTGTCTGTTATTTTTAAAATGTTTGCAAAACTGTTCCAGAATTGAGGAACTTCTCTAGTGAGTCACTGAGTGGTTTTTAAGGTCATTGTTATAATGCTTTCTACTTGCTACTGTGGAACTGTTTGGTTATAACAGCGAGCTTCTCTGATGAAAACTTCCCTAAGTGAACTTCTCTGATGAAAATTGTGTGGACCCTAAGTCATTCACTGTGTTAAGTGCAAAATTTATCTGTTGTATCTGATTTTCCATGATTTATTATTCTTATAGTATTCGGGAAACTATTAGTACAAGTAGGTATTAATTTTAATATCCTTGTTGAAATTTTCCATAATGCTGCAGATGAATTTACACGTCATTTTTCTAAAGCTACTCTTCAGAATGTTTGGAGGGTAAAATTATACTGGTCTAATAACAACAGTGATTGTGATATCTTAGATTTATGTCATTCTTTCCAAAGAATGATCTCACTTGATTTTCTACAAAATACACGATAAGATGCTATTGTTCCCATTCTTACAAATACGAAAATGATAGTTCAGACAAGTTATGTGAAGTTTCCAATACCAGACAGCTGATAAGTGGGAGAACTGGGACTTGAACTTAGTTTTTCTGCCTATAAATCTGGTGCTGTTCTCTGTCTACTTATCCAATGCTATTACTGTGTGTTTAATATATCATGTATATACTTGCATATCTGTATTCTCTGAATGATGGTGAAAAATGTTTCTTGCTGCAGAGATTTATATCTGAATATTTATTTTCAATCAATGACAACTGAAATAGATTCAATTCAAATCTCACTGAGCACCTACAACATGCCAGTTTCTGTGTTAGGCTCTTGTTTAGGTGTTTCATCCATATTCTCTCATTTGGTACTCTCAAGGGATCTTCCACTTCAATTCTAGGATTATTTAGTTATTGAGTGTCTGTCATATGCAGGATATATATTGTTTGTAGAGGCTTTAACTCTTCCAGATGGTGAAATTAGGTTTTAATGCCTGCTTTGCTTAAAAGTTAGGTCAGCAACTCTAAATTTTATAATAATTTATATGACCTCTTTGAAGAATCCCATTAAAATTTACAGATAGATTTTTTTTTCTATAAGCATGTATTAGAAACTCCTTAATTTCTGGTTTTTAGTTTCTGTTAGGAATTTTATTAATCATTTAAAAATATTCTGTTTGCAACAGAAGTTGCAGTGGTGTTGAACAGTTATATGTCAGTCTTTGAATAAAGGTCTGGACTCAGGGTTTGAATTTGGGTATGTGGCTTTCATTTGCCTTATTTATATTGAAAAGTGTATTTATTTTGAAAGTATAAATAGTGGTAATGTCTTTCCCAAATGGTTAATGTGAGTGTTTGTGATTATGGCTATTTTTGGAGCTCATCAGCATACCTTCCACCATGGAAACACACTGAAATCTGGCAGATATATTTGCAATTTGAATTTAGTTCCTTGCTGCTGGGCTACTGAGGCATGGAGAACAGAGTCAGGGATTCAGAACCCTATAGTATTAGGAAAGATAGTAAGAAGAAAAACATTAAAGGACATTTTTTAGCAGGAATAATTAGGAGCTACTGGCCATTGACATAGTGGTCCCATTGGCTATCTGATAAGGGGTGCCATTACAGTCCTTTGCCAGGTCAGGGCTGTGTACGTGTGTGTGTGTGTGTGTGTGTGTGTGTGTGTGTAAGGAATGGACTGCAAATATTATGACTCCTATAAATAAATCCTGTGCACAATGTCTGTCTGCTCATTTGCAGCGTTGTGGTTGCAGATACACTAACCTTGACCAAGCGATGCACATAGCAGAGAAAAGGGAGTGGTAGATCAAAATTCTGCTAATTGAATGGTAATTCTAATTTTAGCTCTTTGACCAACCACAATTTCTTTAGAAATGGGACGTGGGTTGGGGGCTGGGGAATCAGCCTCTACTCATTTTTTTTTGTCCTTAGATTTTAGGCTATGGTGACTGTTGTAGGCCAGAGAGGTAGACTGTTCTTCCTACCTCGAAGATCATATAAACCTGACCTGACTCTACTGCCGCCTTCAGTCAGCAAGGAGAACTACATACCCAGAAAATGCCCAGTATTAGTTGCCATGTGATGCTAGCTTCACCACCACTTTGCATCTGGGTAAAAATTTCAGGTAAACTGGTAATGGAGAAGTATCGACTAAGAAGGAGTTAACACTTCACGTGTTTTTGTTGTTGCTGTTGCAAAGTGCAGTTAGTGTTGCTTTGGTCAAAGAGGGTAATTTGAAGTGAAAGCCTTGAAAAATTGAAAACAGCAAGGATGAAATGTCAGCCTTGGGAGAAACAGTTGGAGAAATCTCCAAATATCTACTTAGCACTATACCAGATTACTTTCCCCTCAGTTAACATGGGGCATTTGGGTCTTCCTGACTATTTACTGGTGATAGGAAAGTGACTTAATGAAATCCACAGATGATACAAAGCCAGGAAATGTTGGCCTATCAGTTTGGAGGGAAAAATGATACATTCGGCTATGAGGATTTTGAGGACTTGGGCAAAAGGAACAAAGTCAGTCTCAACCTAGAAAAATGGAAGGTGGCAAAATTAACCCACATTATTAACATGCACCAGCAATGAGAGGGATATATCCGGCCACAAAGCTAAGACTAGAGAAGAGTTTATAATTTTATGTGGTAACCCAAAAGTTAAATATAGCTGGGAGGCCCTATAGACTGAGGCTGGAAGGAGGCTGAGGTCTTCCGAACAGTGCAACTGCAAGTAAGGACGTATTTCCTTACCCTCTCCCTTCCTTGTCAGGATCAGAAAGTCAAAGAAGGTGAAGAAGCTAACAACGCTGATTTACAAAGACAGCGAGGAGGAACTAAGTCTGTCTGGGCCAAATCTGGACGTCTGAGCTGGGGCGACAAGCCCCAGACAACCACCTCAGGAAATGAGGAAATGAAAAGGGGATGTCGAGGAATTATTTAGCCCTAGAACAACGATGCCTAGACCTGGGGAGGGGAAGGAACGGGCACGAAGAAAATCTCAAAAAAGGAATTTTGACAGTGAGAACGCTGGTTAAGATACAGCACTCCAGGCCCCCTGATGTCCCTTGTTTGATGTCAGTAAAGGCCGAGAGGATTGTGCATTAGCAAGCCTTGCGTATTCTGAGACATCAATAAAGCCTGGACTTGGGGCCAGTAGGGGGGCCGGGTCACGTCCAGGCGACATGGGTTAGGCTGGGTGCTCCTCCGTAACACAGAGCTAGAGTGAGCCGGGTCTGAGAGTTGCAGCTAGGAAAAATTTTTAAGTTAGGGACATTCGAGCAGTCGTAATGGGGACAGAGCAGGGGCTCTCTCGAGGACCAGGAATGTGGGGGCGGCCTGAGCAGCGGGGCCCCAGCAGGAGGCGCCGGCGGGGAGGGGGCGGGTGGTCGGGGGACCTGGGAGCCGGGACCGCGGGCGGGAAGGGGCCGGCCCGGCGCTGGGGGCGGGACCAGGCGCGGTGGCGGTGGCGGGGGCTGCGGCGCGGGGGGCGGGGCGGCGGGGCCCGGGACACCCCCTCCCGGTCCCCTGGCGGGGAAGCTTCGGCTCTGGCAGCATTGGAGGTAGCAGCGGCCCGAGGGCTACTTGCGGGGCGCGCCGGCCGCCGTGGACCCGGGACGCTTCGCCCCTGGGGACCCTCCGCCGACTCCCTCCGCTGCAGCGTCCCGCGGGAGCCGGTGGGACCCGGGGCCGGCAGGGAGCGCCGGCGGCGGCCGCGGCACCATGAGGCGGCTGTGGGGCGCGCTGTTGCTTGGCGCCCTGCTCTGCGCACACGGTAAGCGGCGCCGCTGTGCCCGTGCCGACCGGCCCATCGGGAAAGTTTATCCCCGGGTGCGGCTGCTGCAGGACTCACCTCCCGGGAGCCGGACGGCGCAGGCTACGGCCTGAGACCCCTTGCTCTCACTCCAAGCAGTAGCCCTGAGATTGCGTGCCGGGAGAGGGGACCAGGAACTCGCCCGCTCCTCAAGTCTAAGAAGGGGCAGTGGCGGAGGAGCTCACCCGGGCTCGGGTCTGGGCCGGGGCTGGGGTAAGATCCGAGGCTTTCGCTCGCTTTTCCCTGTTGCTCTTGAAGAGCCGGGAGCTTCTTCTCCTTCAGGTTAAGACAGGGTCTCTGTGTCCTTGATGCCAGTGAATGTGTGCGAAGAAAGGGAGGCGGAGGAGGATGGTTGCTAAACCCATAGATTGTAAATAGCCCTTCCAGGGGCTGGGGGTCTCGGGCGGATTGCGGAGAGGGGCCCCAGTGGAGTCTGAGTTTTTGAGATCTGAGGATTCCTCTACTCGGGGAACAACTTCTCGGACTCCAGACCCTGCTGCCACCGAGGGTCTCTGGGCACTATTTGCTCGCAGCATCTGCCCTTAGTGGTGTTTTGGGTTCCCTCTCCTGGCTGCGGCCAATCAGCTTCCTGCCCTGGATCCCCCGGGGGAGGGGGTTGGAAAAGGGGCTGAGGAGGAACATAGGGAAGAAACTGCTGGAAGGCTCCCGCAGATCTGCCCGGGCCAGGGGGGCAAGAGGCGGGGATCGCCGAACTTCAGAAGGCAGCCTCCCGGGCCGCGCGCGGGCGCTTTGGCCCTCGGGGGAGGTGGACGGATGGCAGCAGGACTGCTGGTTCATCTGCTCCTTATTAATAACTTGTTTGGTGCCCGTACGCAACTGTTGTGTGTGATTTGGGCTCCAATAGAATCTGTTTCTCCGCAGCCTCCTAAAGACCGTGGGTTGCACCCCGTGATTTAGCAGCTGCCTCTAGTTTGTGCCCGAAGGAAGATCAAAGAACTTTGATCTTTGAACCCCAACCCTATTCCCCCACCGCTATTCAACGCGTGTGTGTGTAGTGGGGGGAGTCCCATTCTCCTCGCAGCCCAGATGAGGGGGTCGGGGTCAGAATGGAGGAGTCTGTAGACCCTGGCCTTCCACCGGTCCTTTCTTTAACGTGGGGCAGGGAACTCGTGTGGAAATAGTGCAGATTTCGGAACCTGCCTGGCAGGGCGTGGAGATGTCTGGGCACTTGTTTTAAGGATTGGTTTACCTCCCAAATCCAAAACAGAGTTCTCATGTCTGTTATTTAAACTACCCGTGGGTTTTAAATGGCTTTTTCCATGTCCTCTCTAGCGCCGACCGAGCTCTTTCTCTCCGAGGAGTAGTAGCCTGGCCGACCCACGTTCCTCTTCCCACCGAGCTCTCCCCCTCCCCGGCTCTCTCCTACAAGGTTATTTGTAGCCTCTTTGGCGTGTCGGGACAGCGGCCCTACTGGGGTAGGAATGTAGCTGTTCTTCCCACCACATGGGCCCCTTAAAGGGACAGCTATGCTTTTTGGGGGGTTTCCCCCCTTCGAGTTGCAAGGGAAGGAGATGGAACTTTCCTCTTGGCCCCCTGGAGGAAGTTTTGAAAAAGATCAAGGGAAACGGCTAGGCACTGGAAAAAAAAAAAAAAAAAAAAATAGGGCTAAAACGGATACCAACAAAGCCAGAGAGGAGATTGTCGCCTTCTGCCCTAAGGAAGGGGGAGCTGAAAGGTTCCGGGCTGAGACTGGCCAAGAGGATTTGACTGCTCCAGAGCTGTCAAAACTGCATACATTACATCCACATGGAGGATGGGGGTGAGAATGGGGGTAGAGAATTGTGTATATTTAATGCTTCACAGAAAAAAGATGGGAGAGTTCTTGGTAACTCTTTTGGCTTCCTTTTTAAGGAAACAGTTTAATAGAAACTTCTAAGCATAGGAGGCTTTCTTTCCACATGTATAAGGGTAGTCAGTGGCACGAAGATGTACACTTCACCTGGCCTGATATTGTGCCATCATCCTTGAAGGCCTGCAGGGGACAGATTCACAGTTCACCAGTAAGACTGAGCAGTTGCAGAGCCTGGAACCAGCACAACCAAAAATACCACTGTGACAATCCCTGACACTAAATTCCAGGGGCTTAGGGAGACAACAGTTGTGATAAGTGTAGTAGTAGCTCAGTTAGGCAGAATTGACCTCAGCTGTAGTGAATTCAAGACACTAAAGTTTATAATGCTTATTTGGATGCTGCTAGTCCTTTATCCTAGAGCCTGTGGGTTTGGCTTCAGCCTACGTAACTCTTCAACCTTAAAGAAGAAAAGAAACTTGATTGCTGGCAATAGCCATAGGTATTTTCATCCTGAGGGTTGAGATAAGGCCATGGACATCTGTGACCATTTCAAGAGTGGAAACCATGTTTGTCCTGGAGGTCTCTTTTAGGTAAGTGAAAAGTTGAAAATTCTGCCCACAAGTGCGTAGGTAGATAGGCGGATGTATCTGAGGATAAGTGCAAAAGAATTGAGCTGAGACTGCTCTTCTTTCCATCTGGCTGTTATGGTTGTCATGACCATGGTTGTTATGGTGCTTGAGTGACCTTGTCCCTGATCTTTTGGACTTGTGAAAGATGCTTGGCCTGTCACTGATTTTGGATTTCCTCTTCTGTCCTCTGTTGAATATCAGATAACATCTTTGGGATTGGCACGTGGTATTAAGAATGACAGGTGCAAGGGAACTAAGTCTGGCCATGTCTGATACAGGGCACGTTTGTTGGGCATGTCCTGGGCCAGCAAAGAACACAGGAGGTCACAGAGGACAGAGTGTTTTATAGCTCTTTGCTCATTCTTTTTTTTTTTTTTCCTGTGAGTCGGGGTCTTGCTTTGTCACCCAGGCTGGAACTCGTAGGCTCAAGTGATCCTGGCTCAGCCTCCAGAGTAGCTTGGACTACAGGTGCGTGCCACCTTGCCTGGCTATTTTTAAAATTTTTTATAGAGACAAGATTTCACTATGTTGCCCAGGCTAGCCTTGAACTCCTGACCTCAAGTAATCATCCTGCCTTGGCCTCTCAAAGTGCTGGAATTACAGGTATAAGCCACAGGGCCCAGCTAATTTATTTATTTTTTTGTAGAGACAGTCTCGCTATGCTGCCCAGGCTGGTTTGCTCATTCTTTCTACTGATTAGCTGTTAGTCTCGACCGCTAAGAAGAAGGAAAATGGAAGGGATTGTTAATGCTGCTGCTCCTTTAAAGAGAAAATCTATGCTGAGGGGATTCCTAAACAGGAACAGAATTTCAGGGACTACTTTAAGAAGTGGTCTTGTCTTTTTTATGATTGCACACATCTCATAATTATGAGACAGTTCCAGACCCTTGGTTGGAATAGGTCTGTCTGTTAGCATATTCCAGCCACGATCTCTCTACATTCCTTGACATAGCTTAGCCAAGAGTTTTGTCACAGTTGCCTGGGCATGGGGCATCTGGGCCCCAGACTGTGTCTGGATTGCCATCTCATCTTCAGCAGCGGAAGCCCTTCTCCCCTCCTCCATCTGGTAGGATTCAGTGTCCCAGGGAAGACTCAGGGCTGACTGGTTGGCTGGCAGAGCACGGGTTTGGCCTTATAAATAGCTCTGATGATGGCCTGTGCTTGCTTCTCTCCCGCCAGCTTAGAGCTGGCAGGGTCTGGTTCTTTCTCCCTAGTACACTTAGGGGCATTCCCCAAACTGGGCTCTGCACCCATTCATTTATTCATTTATTCAGCAAACACATTTATCAAGCAGTAATGCAATCACTGCATACATAGCTCAGTAATTAAGAAGCAAAGGCAGACCTGGGTTTGAATCTTGGTTTTGACACTTCTGGATGACCCTGTGCAAAAACACTTAATCTCCTTGAATTTATGGGTTCTTATGTGCAAAATGGAAGTGGAGAGTAGTAATAAATTATACATAAGAATATTGTAAAAATTAAATGAAATAATAGTATGTCAGCACAGGGCTTGACAACTACTGTGTTACTATAGGGCTTGATGCATGTTGACTATCAGTGAGGTTGCATAAGTATATCAGGGGCGGTGCTTGCCTTTGGAATATGCCAGGTAAATAACTAGATTACAGTGCCATGCTAAAATGCAGGTTTGGTCCTTCATTCATTTCAGCTGAATTTTTGCTTTTCTCTTTTAAAGATCTTGCCCCATCTTTTTCCCCTTGAAAACCAAATGAAACTGTCAACCCACAGTTCATGTTTTTCCTGAGTACATCCCCAAAATCTTGGCTTAATAAACCTCCATTGATTGAGATTTTTGCCTCAGTTATCTATTTGGGTTGACAAACTTAAGCATCATTCCCTCCTGTTCACGCTTCCAGAAAAGAGGTCTATTAAGCTATAACATCAGTCTAGAGGAGCCCACTCTGCCCTAGTTCTGAGGGCTCAGAGAGGTGGAGCCTTCCTCTGAGAGTGTCCCTGTTAGGTGGTCAGGGATGCAGCCTGGCAATCTCTCGTTCTAAGATTGCTGTGACCTGGGGTGAGGGGATCTCTTGTAGCTGGAACAGTTTAGAATTCCAAGCTGTCCCTCCCACTGGCCTGAGAAATGAGTCAGGCTCCAGAGCTCATAAGGTCGTAATTGCCCCAATTTGGGGGCTGGGCTGTTGCAGGGCCACCTTCTCTCATGGTTACTGACCGGTCTTCAATCAGGAATCCTGTCAGTGTGCTGGGATAATTGATGTGGGTCTCTAGCCCCCAACTCACCCTCGGCACCCAGCTCCTCCACCCCAAAGTTTGACCCCTGTTGTCTCTTTGTTTTTTCCTTTTAAGTTGGTGCCAGTGGTGTGATGTTTTTGGGAGCTGCAGAAAGTTGACCGTAACCAAGAGCAGCCGTTAAAAAGAGCTGATTCTCTAGCTTCCTGGCGGTCCTTTGACTCCATTTTCTGTTCTGCGATTTTGATTTAGTAAGAAGCAAACATCCTAGGTGCCCTTGGGCACTTCTTATGCCCATCTGAGCAGACTTCATTCTTCCACTGCTCGTAGGCATTCCCATCCTTGCTCACAGATGAGTGGGTTGACTGTAAGCTCTCCTTGACACCCTGCGTCCCCATGCATGATGGAACTCCCTTATCATTCAGGTTAGAATGAGGAGGGGTGGGGCTGCCTGAGACCCAGCTGGGGAAAACCTGGCTAGGACTTGCCGCAAGCCCTGACTTGGCCTATGGGAGCGCCCCCTCACCTCTGTGCAGAGCTGAGGATCAGAGCTGCAAGCAAAGCCGGAAACAAAAGACTGGGAACAAACCTCCCATCTGGCTGAGAGGCAGCAACACAAAGGTGCTGCTGCATAATTTATCACCGGGACGCTCCTGGCTCCAGACAACGCCTTTTGGGGGGAGAGGGAGCCTCCCCCTGTCTGGGTGTAGGACCAGGCAGGTACAGAGTAGGGTTATTGGGAGAGACACCTGATTAGCGCGTGAAATAAAGAAGCTGCAAGGTTGTAAGTGCCTCCAGTGATCTCTCCAAACTCAGCAGCTCCACTTCCTGTCAGGCCTGGGATGGGGAGTGCTCCAAGTGTTTCCTTCCCATGGCCCCAGCCTTAGGAGCTAGACTGCCACCACCTTGTGGGCATGAATGAGGACAAGAGACAGCTTCTCTGTTGGATTGATTACAGCCTTCTAGCGACCAAATGGTGAGGCCAGGTCATAATATCCATAAGCCTAGCAAATAAGAAAGGGAGATTTCCATCCTTCCATTCTCCCTCCCCCAGGCAGTTTAAATGAGAAGTTTCAACTATGGGTTCCGAGAGGCAATCACAGTGAATGGCTCTACATTGTCTCTCCCCAAATGAGATTTGCTGCTGTCCTGGGAATGATCTTTTCCAGTGACCATTTTTGTACCACAAACTGGGACATGTGGTCTAAAAAATATAAATATACCTCTGGGCTGTTAACATTTTTAGAATTTTGCCATATCCCTGACTCTGTGATTTGCATTTAGTGTGTATTATCACATTTACTCCTCACAATATCCTTATGAGGTAGGTAGTATTAGATTCCTGTCTTACAGATGGAAAACTGGGACTGAGAGCCGTTTGCTGTCACACAGCTAGTGAGTAACGAGGTAGGATTTGAACCCAGAGTCTAAGCTGTCAACCCCCCAAACCATACTACCCCTCAGAACAGAATATTTTACATCCAGGCTATCCCAGAAGATCTAGGCTGGGAAGAGGTTGGATTGACCCCCTCCTCTCTGTTTTCACACCGCTTCTTCTCGGGGAATCCCAATGCATAAGGAATTACTTTTCAGGTGTTTTTGGTGGAGAGATACTTTAAAAGGTTCCCGGCAAATGTCGTTTATTGCTACCTAAAGCCACATGTTACTATGTGGACCTTGGGTTTTGAAATCGATGGGAAAAGAAAAGCAATATTTTGAGAAGCCCTGCACAGAGCACAGCCATGCACAAGCCCTGTTGGATTTCTGAAATTTGCTAACAGCTTTCCGGTAGGGCAAGTAGAATTTTGAAGATCTGTATAGAGACAGCCTAGTATCAGCTACAGTACTGGGTTGAAAGAGAAGACATACCCAGAGGAAGATAATGGAGTTAGTAATAACAACAATAATAATAGCTGCCTACTATGAACCTCATGTGTATTATCTCATTGGGACCTCCCAGCAAGCCTATGAAATAGATACTGTTATTACTCCCATTTTACAAAAGAGGAAATTAATCCATTTCTGAATTGCTCTGCACTTTAGGTTCTGAATTCTCTCTTCTTTACCTGCCTCCTAAGAATTAGTTGATGATAAATTAGGCAAGGGTGGGCGGGGCGCAGTGGTTCACGCCTGTAATCCTAGCACTCTGGGAGGCTGAGGCAGGCGGATCTGTCAAGGTCAGGAGTTTGAAACCAGCCTGAGCAAGAGAGACCCTGTCTCTACTAAGAATAGAAATTAATCGGCCAACTAAAAATATATAGAAAAAAAATTAGCCGGGCATGGTGGCACGTGCCTGTGGTCCCAGCTACCTGGGAGGCTGAGGCAGAAGGATTGCTTGAGCCCAGGAGTTTGAGGTTGCTGTGAGCTAGGCTGACGCCACGGCACTCTAGCCCGGGCAACAGAGTGAGACTCTGCCTCAAAAAAAAAAAAAAATTAGGCAAGGGTAAATGATGCCATGTACCTCACGCCCCTCTAGAGAAAGGCAATAAAACAGGACTCTTGCCACCGTATTCTCTTCCACCTCTTCTGTGGTTATTCATGCCACCAACTTAACCTACAGGGGTGGCACTGCTGCTTGGTACATGGTAGGGTTTTTAGACATCTCAAGTCCTGAAATAGCAGGTCTTAATCATAATAGGGGTGGCTGGATAAGAAAATTCTGGGTGAGTCAAATGTGTAATAGCAATAGCAAGAGCTGTCATTTATTGAGCACTTAGTATGTGCCAGGCATTTTGCTAAGTACCTTTATGAATTAACTAATTCTCTTAACATCCATATGAGGTAGGGTCTCTTGTTATCCCAGTTTTCCTGATGTAAAACTAAGGTATAAAAAGATTAAATATCTGCTAAGGATCAGACAGCTGGAAACTAGCAGAGCCAGGATTTGTACCCTGGTGAGTTTTGTTACCATGTTCTTAACATTATGCTCTTTTGCCTCATAACTTTGGAGGCTGACCATTAAGGACTTCTTTTCTGTGTTTAAGAGTGGCAAAAGAACGAGACTTTCAGAGACCAGTAATCATGTATCTGACAGTGTCCCTTTTGAGAGGGCACACTAAGGAGAAGACTTCACCATGTAGATTTTCGAACCAACCAAGTAAAACTGGCCTCTAAGAATCAGAGGAATAAAAGGGACCACGAGACAGAAATAAGTAGAGTCATGGCATGTCAGTTTCACAGCCTAATAACACAGAAGTGAATGGAACTCTTACAGGAGAAGAGAGTAAACTTAACCTGGATAGGACTAGGAAGCTGCCTTGCAAAGAAGATTCCATTTCTCTTAAGTACTGGTTAGGTAAGAAATACTTTTATTTTGGATATCCTAGGCCTCTCTCTTCCTTTGACTCTAACTCTCACAAGACTCTAGAGGAATGTATCATTCATTCATTCATAAACTTGTATTGATCGTCTGCTACATACCAACTATTGAACTACGCACTGTGGATACAAATACAAAGCCATCTATCACACAATTCTAACTGCCAAGAAGCTTCTAGTCTAGAGAATGAACAATATAAGGGCTTCTGGGGCACAGAGCAGGGGCTTCTAACTCAGCCTGAGCCAAGTGGTTCCAGGTGGGGCAGTGTCAGGAAAGGGCTCACTTTCCAGCCACCTCCTGCTGCCAGCTACTTAGCACTTACTTTTCTTCTATTGGTACTATTTCCCAGGCAGGCTCTGCCCTCTCAGACAGAGGCTGTTTATAGATCTCTCCAGACTCTGGGTATCTCTTGGAGGATGTTAGGTCTGTTCCCAGGTGGCTCCTTGCTGTCACTCCTTTCAGTTTTGTCATTTTTGCCTTGCTACATGAGTTTCCTCTTCAGTGAGAGATGCTTACTGAGTAGGCTGCAAGGAGCTGAAATTAGTGGATTTGTCCCTTGATTAGCCTGGGGACAGATCCACTGAGTCATTTCAAATAACTTATCCTCGTTAAATAAGGTTTATATCCTCACCATTGTTGCCAGTGGACAAGAGGAGAGGGGAGGGCTATAGTGTGTTATAAGCAAAACGTCCTTCACTTATAGGAGGCATATCCCTCCCTTCCCCATTGTAGTCCTAATCCCTTCCACGCTGGGATAGCTGCCATACTCCAGAATACTCACAGGCACTCCTTAAACCTTCTCATCTCTGGTTCAACTTGAAAAAGCTGCTCTGTAGCTGTGAGTAGTCACTGTCCACCCAAGTGCCTCCACGTTGACAGGTGTGGTCCACCTTCAGCTGAGCATTCAATGGAATGGTAGAGAGCAGTGCCTCTAGACACTTGAGTGTGCATTGGTGTCACCTGGAAAGCTTGTTGAAAGTCCAGATTTTGAGATCACAGAAAGAGAAGAATAAAGGTCTAAGAGTCAAAATGGGGCTGCCATCCTGGCTCTTCTATTTACCTCATGACCTTGCTCAAAGCAGGTGACTTTACCTGTTAAATGGGCACTACAGTAACTGCTGAGCACTATTGTAATGATTAAATGAGAATGCCAGTGCCTATGCAAAAGTAGCTTGCAAACTAAAGAAAAATTGTGAAGTGTAATTATTTGTTATCAGTAACCCTGTTCCTCTCTGGACCAACATAATACTGAGGTACTGGTTCAAACGTGCTGGGACTTCAGACTTTCCTTGCTTTACTGCTTTACCTTAGGGCAAGGGAAATTGGTCTTTACTGTAGCAGTTACCAAAAGGAGAGGTCATAAACTCACTGCCTATTTGCTAATGGAGAACACATAAAAGACAAGGACCCAGAAGTTGTAAATGTCCCTTTTTGACCTTGGGGTTTTGGAGATTCTCACAATATTAATGCCATTTATTGGGAAGCTGTATAATCATCTGCCTAGGTATGCATGCTGGCCCCAACCCTCAGTACTTGTGTTATCCATCTATAGACTTAACCTTTCTGTGTCTCATTGTTCTCAGCTGTAAAGTGGTGATAATAACAGTGCCACCTTTGAGGGTTGTTGAGAGCATTTAGTGATGTAGCACATGGAAAGCACTTAGGAAAGTACCGGGAAGGCACCTGGTAAATACTCAATAAGTGATGGTTGTATTATTATGAAGCTTTTGATGTGTGCCAGCCCTCTGCTAAGC
The DNA here is from genome assembly GCA_963574885.1 of Lepilemur ruficaudatus. Lineage (NCBI taxonomy): Eukaryota > Metazoa > Chordata > Mammalia > Primates > Lepilemuridae > Lepilemur > Lepilemur ruficaudatus. The sequence continues at coordinate 473 of CAUYRT010064014.1, read as the reverse complement.
ACTTTACATGCATTATTTATTCTTTTTTTGGTTTGTTTGTTGTTGTTTTTCCCCCAGAGACAGGGTCTCATTCTATCACCTAGGCTGGAGTACAGCGGTGCAATCAGAGCTTACTGTGACCCTGAACTCTTGAGCTCAAGCAATCCTCCTGGAAGGCTAGGACTACAGACACCCACCACCATCCTCGCTATTTTTTTTCTATTTTTTGTAGAGGCAGGGTCTCCCTATGTTGTCCAGGCTGGTCTCGAACTCATGGCCTCAAGCATTCCTCCCACTTCAGCCTCCCAAAGTGGACAGATTACAGGTGTGAGCCACTGTGCCCAGCCTAATTTTTTTTTTTTTTTTGAGACAGAGTCTCACTCTGTTGCCCGGGCTAGAGTGAGTGCCGTGGCGTCAGCTTAGCTCACAGCAACCTCAAACTCCTGGGCTCAAGCGATCCTCCTGCCTCAGCCTCCCAAGTAGCTGGGACTACA
>CAUYRT010064013.1:0-11624 GCA_963574885.1 Lepilemur ruficaudatus | reverse complement strand
AAGACAGCCAGAAAGCCACAAAAAGTAGGAAAACATCATGCAAAACCCCACCCCACACTCTCAAAGATAATCTCTTGACATTTCTCAGTTTTTCCCTATGCACTTTTTATATATTTGTGGTTGTATCCATCTAATAATTCTGAATCCATCTAATAATTTTGAATCCTGATTTTTTTTCCTACTTAATATAACCATCTTATGTTATTCACACTTAGCCTATGTTTGTCATATAACAGACCATTCCTTGAAAATGACAACAAACTAAGGAAAATGGGCTTTCCTTCTAAATTTCCCTATTTTTGTCAGTAATTCTAATCTCCTACCAAAGAAACATTTACTCCAAAATAATCAAGTACTTAAAACTATGTGTTGAACAGATTAGCCTTCCTCTCGCTTCAGTCTCCTAAGGCCTGTCTGTTCCTATTACACGGTTCTCTGATCCACCCGTTCTACTTCATTGCAATGTCAATGCTGATATCTGGATTATTACAGAAACGTCCAAGGAAGTCTTTTTCACTCCAACCTCTTCACCCTCCAGTCCGAGCTACAGTAAAACTAAATTCCACAGAAGACGGCTTTTAGGTCATTTCTCTTACATAAGACTACACAAAGTCTGGATGCAAAATAAAAATCTGAACCGAGAAGGCTGGGACAAGTTCCTCCTTCAGGTGGTCTCACAGCATCTCCTCCTGTCAATACTAACACCCTGTGTGCGTCTCTTCCCACAACATCAGGCCCATTTCTACGTTTTTTCCTCATGAGATCTGTTTCCCACACCTGGCATATTCTTCTTCCTCTTCTCTGTGTCCAATCAAGCCACTGTTCAAGAGTTATTTCAAAGTTTGCTTCAAGAGAGTAGCTCTAGTCCCTTCTCTGTACTTCGTACTGTAAGAACCACAGAGTGAACTACAGATGGTCTTCTCCTTGTTTATCACACACACCTCTCTATACCCCCGTCAGACAGCAAACACCATGTCTTAATGCTCCCCTGAACCAGGCAAGGCAAAATTGGTGACCAAGGGAGAGGGTGTACAAACGCACCCCACACAAGGGTCATCAGAGTTCTGCATCAGCAACAACACCTGATGAACTAGACTAAGCCCATCGAGACCTGGAGGTGACATCCGGTTGAGTAAATCACTTAACAATATGCAGATTATTTAACAATAAGATAGGCGGTTCCCAAAGTAAATATCTTCTATGCCCTCCGCTAGATTTAACGGAGGTTAAATTTGGTTTCTATGTATGTCAATTACAACTCTGACAGCACTATTCATGTTTCCAGCAGTTTCTTTTGGAATCCAGTCAATTCTTTTCTTCAGTTTCAAGAACCCCTAATGGCCTGTGCTTCAGGTTTCAGAACTGCAAATAGCTAGCAGATTAGCACATACCAAATTCATTCCTTACTTCCCTGTAGACACAATATCTGCCCCAACATGTCATTCATAACCATTTTACCTCCCCCTCCTCTGTGCACATGAGAATTATTCTGACACACCAAAAAGTTAAAATAGGGGCCCAATAAATTAGGTGATCGGTACATACCCTGTCATTCTGTACCACAGGAAGTGGCTGTGAACCAGAGTCAGTTTCAGTGGCCAAATTCCCTAATAGAAGTGAGCTTAAAAAACAACTAAAGTAAGGTCCTAAGGCGCTTCCAGTCTAAAAGGACCACATTTATAGGGCATTGCTTTGGTTCTTAAGAGATCACAAGGCCCTGGAAAGCAGGCACTGCTATCCCTCCCTGTTCTTGTTCATTCAACAGACTTGATGAGCACCTGCCATGTTCTATGCACCACGCTGGACACTGGGAACATAAAGAGGAATGAGCCATCAGCCCCGCCCTCCAAGAACTTGGTCTAGAGGAAGCTCACAATATTTGGTGCACCACATTTAATAAATATCAAAGGGGTATTTCCCTAAGACTCTCTACAGGTTCTCTGGGACCACAGTGAGAATCGAAGCATTCATTTCACAAATGATAATTTTGTGATTGATCAAAAAAAAAAACTTTCATTTAAATGAAAACATAACTTATAATGACTTATGTCAGAGAATGACATAATAGTTTGCTTCAAAACCTGGTGCTAAGAATCTCATACAACTGTTAGGTAAAATGTTATAACAGGCTAACAGGTCTTTTGAATAAGAAAGGTGCTTGGCTAAAACCATGCCTTGGAAGCATGAAGATGTAATGTAGGGTCTGCCAAACTTTTACCCATGGCGTCGGCAAAGTCCAACAATTTTTCACTGCCTTAGTCTTCTCATTTGTAAAATGGGGACAATGTAGACTATAATTTATTCCTCACAGTAAAAAATAAATAAAGTCCTCTGGAAATGTAAAAGCCACATTAGAGTAATATTTAATAATGCAAGATGAGGTTTGGAAGAACATCAACATCTCTAGCCCTTGGAGCCTGGGCGTTTTGAAAGGGCACCGTGCCAGGGTCTGTCAGTGCTGGGAACAAAGAGCAGGACACTTTCTGCATCTTTACCATCTTCAGCTGAACCACTGAAATTAGATGTCTAATAGGAAGAGAGGGACCTAAAACACTAGAGGACTCCAGCTACCAATCAAACAACAGTGTCAAATTATAGCTTTCCTCTTTAGATTTCTTTTTCTGTTTATTTGTTTATTTTAAAGAAAGAATTGGCTTTCACGTTCAAGGTTGCCGTGATTCTAAAAATCCTAGAAAACGCTTACTGTGAGGCTCATCTTTTCAAGACTTTGGGTAACACTGAAGGTCCTCTGATCCAACAGATACTGGCAGAAGCAGAAAGTTTTTGACAGTTTGGACTAATCTGTGGGAAATGGGGCAGGAAGCAGTAAAATTTTCTAACTGCAGATTCAAAGAAGAAGCAATACAGAGAAGAAAAGCTGAAAATTCCAGAACCAGACTCAAGTTCTCTCCCTCCACTAACTCATGCACTCACTGAATTAACTCAACTATACATTTCCCCAACGTATCAGCCTGGCTACAGATGCTGTAAACAGATTTGCTAGGCAACCCTAGAGACATCCCTTATTCCTCTACTCTTCTGGAGGATACAGGGAAGGCTGACGTTAAGTGAGAAACATAAGTGAGCGTACAACATCCATAATGGTAGCCACTAGCCACATGTGACTACGGAACACCTGATATGTAGCTAGTCCACATTGAGATATGCTATGAGGATAACATATACACCAGATTTCAAAGTCCTACTATGACAAAAGGAATGTAAAATACCTCACTATGTTATACTGATTACATGCTAAAATAATATTTTAGATATATTAGGTATAATAAAATATACAATCAAAATTAATTTCATCTGCTTTTTATTTTGTAATGTGGCTACTAGAAAATTTTAAAGTATACACGTGGCTCTCATTTGTAGCTTGTGTTATATTTTAATTGGACAGTGCTGGCCCAGAGCATCCCAATGGCACCTGGACCCTTTTAAAGGGCAGAATTGAACATATGGAAATGCAGTCAGGTTCACAAAACCAAGAACCTCATTTTCCACGAGGTAACCTGGACACACATCGAGAGAACGAGACTGACTCTGTGGCTCTCCTCTCACAGTTGGTCTAGAAGCACAACCCCACTTCTTGGGTCAGACCAAATGTTCTCTTGCAATGATCTGTCTAGAGGGTATTAGTTAAAGCACGTGTACTGGGGTCTGGCAGACCTGGGTGTGAATTCCGTCTCTGCCATTTACTAACTGAGTAACCTCAGGAAAATTATTTACTATATTAAGCTGCCTAATTTCTGTAAAATGATAATAATATTAAGGGAAAGAGAGGGTTAACATGGCAAAGGAGGTAACAAGCTTGGGCACCATGCCTAACAAATAACACTTGAGAATGGTAGGCATCTTGTAAAATTAAAGCAACATCATCTGAGCATGTTCCAGAATACTGATGTGTAGAAGAGACTGGGGTGGCGGTAGGGGGTGCACAGGAGACAGGACCACTCGTCCTGAAGTCTTGGGGCTGGTGAAATGAAGCCAAATCTCCAGGCTCAGTATTTATTCCATGTGGTACAACACTGCCCTCTAGTGACAAATGGGTGGGAACGCTTTCAGAGGACAAGGCAAGTGAGAAAGAAAAACGTAAATTTTCTTGGGCGCTAAGACAGTTAAGTTCTCCCAGTCAGAGAGATCATATCAAAGAACAATCTCTTTCTCACGAGTCACTTTTAAAGGAGTGGACATGGAATTTGAAGATCAATGAGATCAAGATTTACTATTAACCCAGAGTTTTCTCTTTGTTGATTACAGTGTCTCAAATAAGAAAAAGGGTAGTAATTCTCTCTGGACATACTAAATGTGACACTTACAGAGGAGAAAGTCTGGGTGTGCCAGGTCACTACGCTTTATTTTGTCAAGACAACACAGAAGGTTTGAGATTCACGTACAGCCTATTCTTTATCAACAGTTTGGCAAACCAGATTTGATCACATTTTGGTTAGCCATCAAGATCAAAACTTAAGGCTGAACTGTTACACAAACCTGGAGGCAATACTTCACATTTTTAAGCTCTTTTCTCCTTGCAGAGCACCTCAGTGAGGATAATAGTATCTTGGGCTTTGGGGTGATTAAACGAGAGACAGCACGGACAGGCACCCAGAGTGCCTCACAACACAAGCAGTATTATTAGCAGCTATGATTCCGACTGCCACAGGCCCACGGAAGAAAAACTGCACGATGTAATAGCTCCTTTTATTTTGGGGGGTTAAAAGCAAGGCCTACCTGGTTTCATTTCCTGATGTATCTGCCAATCAAATATATCACATTAAAACAAGAACGTCTTGGCATAACTTGGATTCCCTGAGATTAGGATGCTACCTGAAGTTCGGTAATAGTCTAGAACTCAGATACTGATCTTAATCAGGCACAACGATGCTGTAATCAGAACCACCCGCAGAGACAAGATGCATCAATCATTTAAATCATAAATTTAATGTCATTCTAGGCACGTTAGAGTCTAGGGTCTTTACCCACCTTCATTCTTCTCAGTTAACTTGGATGAAAACCCTAATGCTTTAAATTAGAAAGATTTTATAAAATTTTCCTCACTTAATTTTCATTTTTACTACAGTGATCTCATGTCCAAACATTTCTCATTTGATGATCACCAGGTGAATATGTGACCCCTTAAGTCAACCCCAGACAACTATAGCATCTGCTTTCTAGTCCTGTGCCGTTCTTGTTTCAATACTCCATAGTTCCTTCAATACCCTGAGAGGGACAAGAAAAAGGAAACGGATGCAGAGATATGTGCTTCCTGGTGTTGAGGGTACGTCCTGGAGAAGACTCACCTCCTGGAAGGTGAGTCTAAACCCGATTTTAAGGGTCCCACATGCCTCAATGCGCAGAAGGAAGAATTAGTGCTACACACCTTGTCATGATATGGTCCTAAGACAATCCAGCCACAGAATGTGTAACCCAGATAAATCATACCAGCACAAGCACAAAACCGAAGAACTTTTGGCAGCGAGGCCTGCATCGTTAGAATGAGCACCTGAAAAAAAAAATCAGCAGAATGGGGGAAACGAAAAAGTAGGTACTGGAACCCAAAGAAGAAACGAGCCCCAACCGCAGCAGCACTGCCCGATGCTTACGTTGTATGCTTGGAAATAACCCAGGTATCTGATGACGCCAACCCAAGCCAACAGCGTAGAAGTCCCGAGCAAAATGCTGCACAGATCATAGTTTGTGAGATTCTAAGGAATGCAAAAAAAAAAAAAAAAAGACAAATGCATAAAATATTCTACTCCGCTAACCTTATTAACCTCACTTTAAATTGACTGGAAAAGAATGAATTATCTGCCCCCTATAAGTAATATTAAGAGTTTTTTTAAAAGAAGAAAAAATAAGGAACAGAGTTCCAAATGTGTTTCTCACTTCTTTTTGGTATGTCAATTGGTTCAACTGATTTTTTTCCCCCAAATAATATCCTGAAATAGAAATTGCATTTATCACTGACCTAGGCATTAAAGAATATAAACAAATGGTGTTTGTTAAATATCAAACAATACAATTCAACTACTTTTGAAAGAAAGCTCCACCATGATTTGCTAACACAATTCCTGCTCTCAAGAAATTCCAGGTCTGGTCGAGGGGACACACACGATTCTAACATGACATGCTAAGTGCAGTGGAAGACACAATGCCCAGCTTGTCACGGAGGGATTCCCACAGCTGTGACCCCAGAGCGAAGCCAGGCCTACAGGACAGGCTGGGAGAAAGCACCCAAAGCACCCAAAAGCTGAGCACAGGCGCGATGCGGAGAACCGGTGAGATGTCCTCTGGGGGCAGCATCAGAGCTGGGGCGGGAGCAGAGGCAGAGCTGGATGACGAGGACCCTGGAGGCCACACTGAGGGGAGCCCACTTCATCCCGAAGCAGGCCCCAGGAGGCAGAAAGGGTTGCCACAGTAAGATAGAGACCACCAGAAAAAGTATTCTGACAGCGGTGTAAGTGGATCTGAGGGCTATAGGACAGAAGGAGGGAAAACCAGTGAGGAAGCTGCTGAAACGTCCAGCCAGAGAAGAAGGTGGCCTGCAGGAAGCCAGCATGGTCCGGATGGAGAAGAGGGAGGCACTGTAGCTAGGAGGTAAAGTCGGTGCGATCTGCTGATACGAGCACAGCGTGGAGGGGAGAAGAGTCAGGGGAAGGAGGAGTCGAGCTTAGTCACGAGATTAAATCGGCTCCTCTGCACTCAGTGTGGGCGTTGGCAGACACTCCAGCGTTCCTGCCCTCACCCCCGCCTGCCAAGTGCCCGACTGTCACAGGTCCTCACCGCAGGCTCGTGACGTGTGTTCAGGGAAAGTGACTGGTTTACGAGTAAGCTGCTCCTTTTGCAACTTAAAAAGAAAAAAAAAATGAAGCCCAAACAACCAATCTTCTCAAACTTTCATTATTATTCTGAAGGTGTAGCCGAGTTTCCTGGAGGCATTCACAGGAACGTCACCTCCCAAAGTACGTCTGCTTCCTCATCTTCCCTTCCCGAGTCACCGAGACAGAGGAGGCCTCGCTCACACGGGTGTGAATCAAGCTAGAATCAATCTAGTCTCCATAGGATCTCACACCTTAAAATGCCCAAGGTCACGCAGAAGGATATAAAGAACAAAAGATTCTAAGATGTTACCTTTGTTTTGATTTCCATCTTTAATACGGATCCAATTACTGTCATCAGGTCGCTGATGATCACCAGGACGTACCAGCCGTTGATGAATTCCCACCGGTCAGCATCACACACCCGCCGTCTGTACTTCTCCAGGAAGAAATCTAGAAATCTCTATGGCAAACATTTTAAAAAGCATTTCTTACAAACCACACTACCCGCTGGAAGGAGAAGACAAGCAGGAAACAGCGCCCTTGTCTGTGAAATGATAGAGCCCCTTCAAGGGTGGAGGTTACAGCACACACTTTTCCCATAATCCACCCCAGTGATAAGCAAGCGTGCCACTGCCTGCTAAATTAACCCAAACCTTACATACGTATGCTCTAACGCCAACAGGCTCTTGTCACTGTAGCCAACATACAGTATGCTCCAATATTTTCCATATTATCGACTCATTCATTCCAATGACAACCTAAGGAACCAGACACCACCAGCCCCACCATCCAGGTGAGGGAACTGAGATCTGGAGAGGCTAAGCCGGGACCCGCGTCCAGGAAGGCCGGCTCCACGGTGGGTGCTCCTATTGTTACCCTCACTTCAGCAGAGATAGGACGTTAACCTCGGATCGAGGGGACCGGGGAGCAGAGAAGAGAGGGGGAGATTTCCAAGGTAAACTGACAAGGGTCAAGATTAAGGAAAATGGAATGTAGACTACTTCCTTGCTCCACAGACGGAATTCCACTGACTTCCTACCTCCCCTGACCCCAAGAGGGCATTTCTACACACGCCACAGACCAGAGTCAGACTTAGGGGGAGCCGGAGTATGCACTCGTAAGAGCCCTGAGAGTAGAAAGGTAAAATGAAACTCAGAGGAGAGTGTTTAAACTATTTAAGAAATAGAATAAAGTATTTTGTGCTTCATTATAAAACCCGTTTACCATGCTTCCCTGTCAAAATGAATTCTGATTGGAAGAGAAAAGATGAAATCCGCACATACTATTACTTTGTTCTTAAGAACACTCCTGCATTAAAAGGCCCTCGTTTATTCTGGAAATGTGCTAAAGCTTGAGAGTTCACCACTGAGCACCTGTACTCATTAGCCCAGTTGTCAACAGGATAACTATCAGATCCCACCTGACATACTCAGAGCCTTTACCCACTTCCTACAGTCCAGGCTGATTATGCTTCACGGGAGCAAACACGCAGAGGAATCCAATTCAGTCAAAGGGCTCCAGAAAGGGCAGATGGTACAACACCAGTGGTCCACTACTTGGTCAAACACGAGCAGGCCCAGAGGTCAGGGAGAAAACAGGGACACACACTTACCTTTCGTAACCTCAGAGCACGAACAATGGATCGTGTGCACAGGATGAGAGATGCCAAGCAAATCACAATGACAAATGCATCAAACACCAGGACATACTCTGTATTTTTCTGAGCTGAGGAATAAGAACAGAATTCAAATGTTAAACACACCTTACCTGAGAAAAATTTCCAAAGAAAACGGCAGTGTGAAAAGAAGTTCAAATGAGAAATTTTTATCTATTGTTAAAGCAAAATGTTTTATCTGCTGTTCAAACAGCAAATTTCAGACACAAATCACACTACACTCATTCAGAGGTCCAAAAAGTAAAACATTCCCTGATGTGATGATTTATACGTTAACAACACGAGCTGCCAATAAGTGCATTTAAATTTATTTGTAAATATTTACTGAATTCTATTATAAATAGAATTCAACAGAAGGCAATCCATTTAGGCTCCATTCAAAGAAGACAAAGCTACTGACATACTCTGAGTATGAAAGCTCATGCTATGAGCTTTCCCCTAAAAGCACAGAGAGTTCACCACCAATGAGAGAACAGACAAACTAAAACACCACCACGCAGAAGCCCCATTTCCGCTTCTCAACCTCACTGTGCACCTTCCCAGCAGAGTGCCAATTCCAGAAGGTTCTGCTGCACATAGAGAAATGACTTCTTGGAATGGCAGTAAGGAGGAGCCTGGTGATCAGATTTTTGATTTGGAATACACAGTAGCAGGAAGACTATACCGGAGGGAGATGAACCTGTAAGCTTAGCTTACCTTGGACTTCACGATAGCATCCCAAATTCCACTCTGGCTCTCTCCTGCCTGGTCCCCACCTTCTCTACCATGCTCTCCCCCGGGACTTCGTGCGTGCTGGTCCCTCTGCCTGGAATGGCACATCTTCCCAACCCCCACACACACTCAGATAATTAGGGTGCAGCCTCAGGTTTCAGATTAAAAATCCCCCACCTCAGAACAGAATTCCCTAAGTTCTCGTCTCTCTCAGCCCCTCCTACGGCCTTCCACAGCACCCTCTGTGACTGCACACATCTGCAGCTCCTTTTACTGCCCTTTGCACGACAGCCACTGAACTTGTAGTTACATCTTCAAAGACCACAGCACGGAGTGGAGACCGAGTAAAACAGGGAAGGAGCCCGATGGCCTGGCTCTGAATCTCGGCTCTGCCCTCAGAAGATGTAGAGCCTTGGGGAAGTTGCTGAACCCCTGAGTCTCAGTTTTCTCATCTGAAAAATGGGTAGAATAAAAAACACCTACATCATGGGGCTGTTGTGAGGATTACACAAGTTCATATATGAAAAGCCCTTGGAACAGCCCTAAGGAGATAACAACAGCGAACACCTAGTGGTTACTATTTTATCACTCAATGTCCATCTTCCCCACCAAGATTGGCTCTGCGAGGCAGGAACCACGAGTAGTTGCTATGGTTTGAATATTCGTCCCTTCCAAAACTCATGTTGTAATTTAATCTGCAATGTGGCAGTTTGGAGAGGGGGAGCCTTTAAGCGTTGATTGTATTATAAGGTATCTGCCCTCACAAAGGGATCAATCCATTCACGGATTAACAGGTTATCATGGGAATGGCACTGGTGGCTTTTTAAGAAGAGGGAGAGAGGCCTGAGCTGGCACACTCAGCCCCCTCACCGTGTGACGTCCTGTGCTGCCTCGGGACTCTGAAGAAAGTCCCCACCGCAAGGAGGCCCTTACCGCATGTGGCTCCTCAACTCTGGACTCCTTATCGTCTCCAGAAATGTAAGAAATACATTTTTTAAAACAAATTAGCTGGTTTCAGGTGTTCTGTTATAAGCAACAGAAGAAGGACAGGACAAAGACAGTAGAGTTGGACAAAACACAGCACCTGTAATTGGCATAACGCTTCAGTACACTCACAAACAAACGGAGAGAACTGAGAAGAACACGAGACCACCAAATAGTCTGAGTTAGAACTCACGAAGATCTGAGCTGCGCGGGGGCAGAGGGAAGGGAGAAGGCACGGAGCTGCAGGAGACGAAGGAGAGTCACGGCCTGGCCTCCAGCTGGACCGGGCAATAAGGAAGAAGAACAACCAAGAATAACTCCTGGTTTTCTGCCTTGGGTAAACTGAGTTCAGTCTGGACATTCATGAAAAGAGAATGACTCGGTGGCAGCTGAAGCTATGGGAGTGGACGGCTACTCAGAAAGCCCACAGAGAGAAAAGCAGAGCAGGAGAGATGGCGGAGTGGGGGTGTGGGAGGGGCAATGTCTGAGAATTAGAAGCGGGATGAACTCGGTCACGAGATGGAGAAGAAAGGCCAGAAGAGAAGGAAACAGGACTGGGGACAGACGACCGTCAGGGGAGAGTCTGCAGCTGGGGCACTCCACAGAGGCACCTCTGTAGGGAGGGCACCGAAGAGAAACTCCCGCACGTCCTTGGATTTAGTGACGTAAAGCTGCGGGTGATATTGGCACGAGTGTCCGAGGGCAAAGCAGCTCGTCCAGGGGGTGAGAAGCAGAGACGGCCAGCTAGTGAATATAAGTCCCTGAGCAAACGACTTAACCTTACCAAGCTTCAGATGCCCCTACAAAATAGGGAGGGCAAGGGCACCTGCTTCTCACGGGGCTGTCGTGAGAATCGGGTGGCACTGTCTACCTACAGTGCCTGTTGGAACAGCGCCCATCACCCGGCGCTGACAGTTACCTTTAGCCATTTTATACTCAAGAAACTTAAGCTATCTTGGGATATCATCTAATGTGTAGGTAAGAGAACAACTGAGCTCTATCAGAGGACCTTTATTTTTTTTTTCTTGGTCTCATAGAATGGGGCAGAAGATACAGAGGCAGTTCTTGGGAAGATGGGACTGAAAATCTTACAAAGTGCAAGGACAGCATCTGGTACCTTCCTTTCTGACATTCAACTAGAACAAAAATCTCTAAGATTGCTTGCAATGGGCCTTACTTACAGATGGGAAAACAAGCAGACCTAGAAGAATAAACTATCCCTCCTAACAGAATCCCTTACAGCATCCTGTTTTTCTCTGAATTATTGAAAAGACTAGTTTAGTGTGCTAAAATATGTATCTATATTTTATGAACATCCTAACTGCTTTCTCACGCTACTGACACAATGTCACCCCACAGGAACACTTCCCAAACCTGAGTTTATAAGACACTAGTCCAGAAAGAAACCTCTGCCAACCTGGTTAGGG